>JACXGJ010000139.1:141276-171417 GCA_016801105.1 Esox niger | reverse complement strand
TATATACACACACACACACACACACACACACACACACACACACACACACACACACACACACACACAATAATTCTTAAAGAAAACTATTTGTAAATGTCTTACGAACTTCATTTAACTAACCAATGTTAGACCCAATCAGAACCCAACATAAAATGCCGCTCTTCTACAGGGTTTATTAACTAAGTAAATGTAAACACAAATATGCTTCAAACTATCGTTATAATATGATGATCATAGACAGAACACTTCTGCTTTATGATGATCAGTCTTTGTATTCAGACTGATCAATGAACTTCAGAAAGTTTCAATTTCTGCAGTCCCATGTCTCCGATGTTGGGTGAAATTGGGGTGGGGTTAAAACTATTATGGTCACTCTCTACAGAGGTACTTCGAAGTATAGTGTTTCGTAAACAGTAAACTAGTCTACTCCAGCGTTACTTAATCAAGCTACCCCACTTCTACGTAGACTACATTAACTATTAACATTAAGAAAACAATTTGAAACGTTTACCTGTGCGTGAACTCAGGTTCAAAATCATGAAACAGCATAATACTCAGGGCCTAACTTCTGTTTCAGTACTTACAAATGTCGGTTGAACTCAAAACAGCGGGCTGCTCGAGCGGCTACAGACCTTCGTAATTGGGTTTCCATCTTTGCAAGCTGCTGCTGCGGCCTCGTCTGACAACCCTTGTTCGGTCATTTTGCTGTAATCTAGGGGAATGCTGTATTGTCGTTGGGCCTACCAAGCCCTCGTAGTTTGTAAGGAGAGGATGACTGGAAGACTCACTCCAAAATAATTCGACTGGGAGGAGTTTACGTGGTGTTACGTAAATCATATCACGTAATAGGGCAGCGCATCATACTTAATTATAATAAAACGTAGTCATTAAAAACAATGACAAGTTCACCATTAAACAAAGCAATTTCTTAATTCACACAATCCTTTCCAATATGGCATAGGAAAGTTGACCGATGGAGTGTACCTATTGTAACCCACGAGATGGCAGCATTGTAAAACTAAATACAATTTAACCTAGTATATAGAAGTCTATTACTGACGCAACTCTATTGAACTCCAGCGCAAGCAGTCTGTGGATCATCAGGGACCCTTCGCACCCATGTCACAAACTGTTTGCCCTCCATCCATCAGGCAGGTGGTACAGTACCTCATCAGCAGGCCAAGGAACAGTTTTTTCCCATCCACTGTAACCCTGCTGAATACTGTGACCCAGAGAACTCTATGAACTTTGAGACCCATCACTTACGACCCCCCCCCCCCCCCCCCCCCCCCCCCCCGCCTCTCAGGTCCTTGTTGCAGTCCTTGTACTACTCTGACACCGCCTTGCAGGCCTGAGAATGAACCTTTTTAGTTGTTGGAGGTGTCTACCTCAGGAACCTCATCACTTCTATCCCTGTATTTCAGTGGCACATGCACCTTGTACATTCAGTTAGCCTCTTTGTACATTTAGAATAGCCATTGTGCTAGCATTTTTCATTATTTTTAAAACCATTTTAGTGCTGTTATATCTGCATGCTGGTTGCTCATGTTACCCTACAAAATTACTCCTTTATTTGCCTTATTTGCACATCTAGAATACCATATAGACACTGCCTTTTGTACCCGAACAACTATTATCCCACGTGTAACATACAATATACCTAATAATTGTAAACTGTCTGCCTTCCTCCATTTTTCTTAATGACACATTAGGTATTGAAATTTGCACTGCATTTGCACTTCTGCACATTCCACTTGTAATAAACATATACGTAATACTTGTAAATACTTGTTATACTGTACTTGTCGAATCTAATAAGCAAAGCCTTTCCTGAAAAAGACGTAATCTGGAGGACAGCATATGTTGCACCAAAACCTGTATGTATTGGTAAGCATTATTGGTGCCTTCAGGGATGTGCAAATTCCCCATGCCATGTGCACTAATGCACCCCTATACCATTACAGATGCTGGCTTTTGAACTGTACACTGATAAGAAGCCAGATTGTCCCTCTCCTTTTTTGTCCAGAGGACACAGCATCCATGATTACAGAAAATTCTTTCACATTTTGATTTGTCAGACCACAGGACAGTTTTGCACTTTGCCTCAGGCCATCTTAAATGAGTTTGTCTGTCTGTTAATGACATTATGTATCGTGATGATGAGATCCCCAAAGCAATTTTACAATGAGAATCTTTATTCTTAAATAGTTGTACCATTTGCCCACGCAGTCTTTCACTGAGTGCAGAACCCCTCCCCACCCTCACTTCTGACAGACCCATCCTCTCTGGAATGATCTTTTAATACCCATACATGTTACTGACCTGTTGCCAATAGACCTAATACATTGTGTGATATTCCACAAGGTTAACTTTTTTAGCATGACATAACTTTTCCAGACTTTTGTTGCCGCTCTCCCAACTTTTTTGAAATGCTGGCATCAAATTCAAAGTGGGCATTTTTTTTAAAGAAACAAAATGTTTCAGTTTCAACATTTGATATGTTGTTGCACATCATTGCATTCTGTTTTATTTACATTTTACACAGCGTCAACATTTTTGTAAATGTGGTTGTAAATTTATGACAAGTGTATTACAGCTTAAAGAAATAATCTGTACATTATGGTGAGCCATGGGGAAATTCTTCTTCAATGAACAAAGAATTTAGAGTGCCTTCGGGAAGTATTCAGACGTCTTCCCTTTCTCCATACTTGGTTGTGTTATGGACCTAATTTATAATTGATTAAATACATTGATTATGCTGTGCAATCAGTCTAAACAAGAGACTAGATTGTGATAAGGCAAAACACGTTTTAAGAAATATGTGCCAATTTATTGAAAATGCCTCATGCACATTAGTATTAACACCTTTTATTCAACACATTGTAGAAGATCATTTGGCAGCCTATCCAGCTTGCTTCACCTGGATTTTGGCAATTTCTCCCAATCTTCCTTGTAGATCCTCTCAAAGGTCCAACAGATTGGAAGTAGAGTATTGATGAACTGAGAACAGATGTCCAATGGTGTTTATATCCAGGCTTTGGCTGGGTCACTTAAGGACATTGAAAGACATGTACAGAAGCCACTCTAGTATGGTCTTGGTATATATTAGCTGCTCGTATTTGTCGGATACTGCTACAAGGGGAAACAACATAAAGATATGTTATTTTGCATTATGCTTGGGGGCCATGGAGACACAATATCTTAATAAACTTGATTAAAAAATGCAGGAGAGGCTGGGTTGTCAGAACTGTGTAGGAGTGTGTACAGATGGAGTTGGTTCTGTGATGGGAAAACCAAAAGTTCTAAAGACAAAAGTACAAGCCACTACACCACACTAATGATTCACTCAGTGTTTTACAACTGGGTAACAGCATGGTAACTTTTTCTAAATTTAGAGTTTCAAAGTTTGACTGAAAATCATTTAAATTGTTCCTTCAATTGTTACAATAGATATGCCATGATTATTTAGAGTATATATTATTGTTTGAGGGAGGGTGTCCCAGAAAGTCCTACCCAATTTTCCAGCCTATCTGTAAGTGTTCTATGATCTACAGTGTCAAAGGCTGCACTGAGATCTAGTCGAACTAGAACTGTTATTTTATCTGAATCAGTTTTCAGCCGTATATCATTTAAAACTTTAATCAGGGACGTTTCAGTACTGTGGTGGGGTCGGAATCCTGACTGAAATTTGTCTAAGAGACCTCCCGAGGTCACAAAATCGGTGAGCTGATTGAAAACAACCTTCTCAATGATATTTGCGATAAAAGGGATATTAGAAACAGCTCTGTAGTTGTTCATTCTAGATGCATCCAGTGATTTCATTTTTAATAGGGGCTTAATGGCAGCTGTTTTTAGAGATGTTGGGACAATGCCCGATTGCAGGGAGCTATTAACTATTTGCTGCAGGTCCATTGTTATAGAGTTCAAAATTGTTTTTTTAAAATTCTGATGGCAGTGTGTCGAGACAACATGTTGAAGCTTTAAGATGTCGAACTGTTTCTTCTAGGGATTTTTGATCAATTGTAGTAAATTGTGACATAATAACCAAGTTATGTCTTGGTGGTCGTAGTGATGGTCTAGTGTCCTTGTTAGACTGTATAGTTCAGATGGTCCGTCTAATACTTTTAATATTTTCATTTAAGAAACACGCAAATTCATTACATTTCACAGTGGACATGAGTTCTGATGCTATCTGCTTTATTGGGTTTTCAAGCTTGTCGACCATGACAAATAGAGTGTGAGTATGATTGATATACTTGTTAATCATTCCCGATAAATGTTGCTGTCTGGCCCTGTGTAATTCATTGTTGAATCTACCAAGGCTTTGTTTATAGATGTCATAGGGAATTTGAAGTTTACTTTTCCTCCACTTGCGTTCTGCTTTCCTACATTCTCTTCTTAGGGCGCTTACCATCATGGTTGTTCTCCATGGTGTTTTCTGTTTGCTCATAGGTTTCTTTACCTTTACTGGTGCAACACAATCCATGACATTCAAAATGTTGACATTAAAATTATCAAGGAGTACATCAACTGACTCAGCACTTATTGTTGGAGCATTGGTACTCTCATTAAAGTACCTTTTCTCAATAGAAACAAGAGATTACAGGAACACTCAGGGTGATTACTGATTAAAAAAAGACACAGAAATTGTCAGACAGGGCCATGTCTTTAACCACGACTGAGGAAATATTGAGACCTTTTGAGATAACCAGATCCAGAACGTGGCCTTGAGTGTGTGTACGCTCTTTCACATGCTGAGTGAGATCAAAAGTGTCAGGTAGTGCAAAAAGTTATTTGGCCTTATTGTCCGTACTATTATCTATGTGGATGTTAAAATCCCCTGTAATAATAAAGTTATAATCAACTGATATTACAGAGAGTAGTTCAGCAAAATCTTTGATAAAATTTGCAGAGTATCGCGGAGGTCTGTATATGGTTAAAAACTAAATACTGGGGGTACCCTTCAATATCAAACAGAGGTATTCAAAAGAAATAAAATTACCTAATGTATTTTCTTTGCACTGGAATGTATCTTTGAATAAGGCTACCACTCCTCCTCCTTTCCTACCATTACAACAAGTATTCATATAGCCACATTTTTCAGGTGCTGTCTCGTTAAGAATAGTAGCACTACTATCTTCAGTTAGCCACGTTTTAGTGAGAAACATAAAATCTAGGTTGTAGGATATTATAATGTCATTTACCAAGAATGATTTGTTGACAAAGAGATCTGATATTAAGTAAAGCCAGATTAATAGATATAATAGGGGTTTCTGGGCTTGTAGGTTGCAGTGTTACAGTTAACAGTTTTGACAAGTTTACTTTATAAGTTGAATGGACATTGTTCCTTCTATTTCTAATCAACACAGGAATAGAGATACTGGGTCCTAGCTTGTACTCAAAACAGTCAGCATTGCTATTTTCACTATAGCAGGGACCCGAAGCACATCATCGACTATATTCTGTGTTCTGTGGAAATAAAGGACAAGGTTGTTGACGATGTGGCAGTTGTCTAAGCTATCGTTTTAAACGAGGGGGAGGGGTGGGGCATAGGGAGTGTAGTGGAGGGGGAGAGGGAGAGTTTGTTGGAGGGGGAGAGGGTGAGTGTGGTAGAGGGGGGGAGGGGGAGTGTGGTGGGGGGGGTGAGTGTGGTAGAGGGAGGGAGGGGGAATGTGGTAGAGGGAATGATGGGAGGTGTTGTGCCCCCGTTTGGGACAAGGACAACTTCTCAAAGCATTGGGTAATTTTAGTTAGAGGGTCGGGGGGGTGGATACTGTGTCTATGAGTTCTGTTCTTCATGCTTATCTTGTGTTGTCTAAAGGGGTCTTTACATTTCCAAAAAAGATTGCAATTGTCAATAAACCTTATCCCGTGGTTGAGGTCCGCCGATGTCAGACACATATTCCACCCAAGGAGTCTGCTAAAAGATTCAATTCCTTTCCCCAAAGTTGGAATGGGGCCTGAGATGAAAACATGTTGTTGAAAGTTGTTTATTTTCTCGAGTAGTGTAGAAAAATCCCTTTTCAGGTTCTCAGAGCCCGTTTTCCTTTGTAGAATGTCAAAAGACCCAGTGTGGATAATAATCTTCATGTTGCGTGGATGTGTAGAGAGAATAACTGGCAGCATTTCCGTTAGCTCTTTGACTGATGTGTCAGTCATGGTAAGGATTTCAGTCTTTGCCAATCTGATATGCTTTGTTATGTTATCCCCAATCAAGGTTACATCAGGTTTATAGTTTGCCACGTTTCTTCTCTCTCTCGTACTATCAGTGGTTTTAGGGCTATTTCTTGTATTTTGGTTAGCCCTAATGCTGGTGCTGTGGTTAGCATCCTTGGGTTCATTTACACACATTTCATTCAGAGTCAGTGGACCGTACCTGTTTTGCAGTGAAAGTTCAGGTCGTGGATTGAGGGTTGGGGCTCTCTTATTTGATTTCTTGCTGGATTTGCCTCCGCGGGGCACGACATCAGACCAAGTTCCTGCTGGAGTTGATGACTTCGATCTAGCCCCGGTGTTGGGCCAGTAAAATGTTTCATTGGGGAATGCAAATTAATCATTTACAAATCAGACAATGTGATTTTCTGGATTTTTGTTTTTGTCTCACAGTTGAAGTGTTCCTATGATACAAATTACAGACTTCTACATGCTTTGTAAGTAGGAAAACCTGCAAAATCAGCAGTGTATCAAATACTTGTTCTCCCCACTGTAAGGCAATTACTCACTCATCACCCTCTACTGTCTACTAGAAATAATGCAGTTTCTCCTACACATTTTTATTTTTGGAGATTGAGTGCAGTGAGGGAATCTGAATGCAAACATGTTCGAGTTAAGTCTACAACATCAACAGACAAACACGCACTCTGCAGAACAAACCCTCTTATCGGAAAACAAAGAATTTTTCATTTCCTGTAAGAATATTTCTGTATGGAATAATCTGCTGAATTTAGTCATTTGAGACTTGATTCTGAAAAATTATACAATTATATTTTTGCGGTCGATGGTTTTGGTAAAGGTCAAATGATTATGCTAAATTCTTCATGACCCCAAAAAAAAGATTCAATGGAATTTCAGGAATCTTTTATTTCTACAATTGCATTAGGTGGAGGAACTCCGTACAGTACAGATGTCGTAGAACATCAATGTATTTACTATTCCTTTAAGTTTGTACTTAAGTTTGCCACTAACCAAACATGATTAGTGACTACAGATTTCAGGAATCAACCCTACACATACACCTATAATAAACCCCCACAAATTATGCTTGAGAGGGGTCAATATCAGTTCAGTTTGCGGGGAGATAACTGATACATCTTGCCAGAATAACAGATCATCTTTCTACCTGTAAAAGGTCCTGAGATTAAGTTAAGGTGGGCGGCAGTAAGGGAAAATATAAAGATTGTGTCATTGGGCATAAAAAGAAAAGGTAACCTTGGAATAAAATAGCTTACTATGAAGAGTGGCTTGTAACTCTTAAAGATAGGGCCACCCCTGCAACAAGAATGAGGGCTTAAAGAAAGTGAACACACTAAAGTGTGTGGACTGAGTACATCAGAGTCTAAAGTCAACTCTTCTTGTCTCAGTGAAGCACAGGATGGGTTCAAACATAATCATAGAGACCGATAATTTCTTTGTTTTCACCTATCCAGCTCTTTCACATTTTTCAACCAAGGAAAATATACAATGCAAGGGAGCCGTTTTAGACTATTGAAATGCACCCTTCCTTTGATTATTTAATAGCTGCGGCCAAACAGGGTGTAGTACTGAGCAGCCTCCTTGCCACTGACACACATCTGGCCTTTCTGCAGTGTCTTAAGTGGCTTGAAGGGTATACACAGACTCTTGGCTCCCATGGAGGGGGCACCAGGCTCCAGATCTTGGTCCCTGGAAAAGTAGAGGTGTTCCATTAGATAAGACTTAGAGCTAAGTGAACATGTATTTTGATGTGACTAGAAATCATTCCAAGCCTGATTGTGCGCAACTTACTTTGCAGTGGTCTTCTTGATCCAGTCCTCACACTCGATTCCTCCACAGAAGGGAATCTGGACAATCTTTGGTCATTAAAACAGGATGGAAAAAAATTGTCAGTTCATGTTATTTAAGCTGACCAGAAATGGCAAGCATTCATCGAATAATGCATGTTATGCATCTATAGCTTCTTCTCAACTTGTGATAAGTAAATTATTGTAAAAACCATCACTGCCTTTGACCCTGATCCTCCTTTGAGGTGGGTGACTTTTGCTCTGGAATTTGGGACGGGATCCTATCTGGCAAGCCTCTCCATGGCTCGCTCTACTGGTGCCCCCCAGGGCTCAGTTCTACAACTCTAAATTGTACATTAAGTCTCCTATTATTGCTGTGAAAGCGACAACATTTTGTTCTTTCCTCCACACGACACCCAGGGGCTGACAGGCATTTTGCATGTATGGCTGAAACCTCTGCTTTGATGATGGCCCACCAGCTTAAGTTTGACCTTGAAAAGACTGACGTTCCTCCTCCAGGTGAAGGATTTCCTCACACAGGAAGCAGCAATGAAATAACACCGACATGTTACCCCACTTCACTGCTAACAGCAACGACTTCAACATAAGCTTGCATAACTATAGGCCACAAACTTTTCCACCTTTTCCGGATTCCCTATCCACATTTAGTTAATCTTGATAAGACAATATTTTTATTTAGTACAATTTAAACTAAGATTGTGAAAAAAAGGTAACACACCCTGCCCAAGTCCAGGTCCTTTTGGAACTGTTCCATGCTGTCTGCTACCACCATGTGTTTGTTCAAATCATCTGAAGCCCTGCCAAGCAGAGGAAGAATAGAGATTATTCTGGGATGTTCCATGTTCCGTTATGTTAAGCATCTTTGGGTCCTTGAAAAGCAGCTTATAAATAAATGTTATGGCAATGAAATGCTTGGTTTTCCTACTCCTGACAGTGCAATTAAAAGTTAACATAATTATAATATAAAAATAAATATGATCTATCAATAATAACACTATACAAAACATGCATTAATAACAATAATAATAACGATACATCCATAGTGCAATGTTAAAGGGACAGGTGTGCATGATATGACTGGCAGATGAGCATGATATAAGTGACAGGTGTGGATGGGACTCTGAATGGAAGGGAACAGGGGTTCCCGAGTTGAGCAGCCTTACAGCCTGACACAATTAAACATTTGGTATTCATTTGTTGTACTCTACCGCCTAAAGAGATTGGTCTGGATGTCCTCAAGTAGCTGAATGAGCCTCTTGTCTGTTTCGGCTTCGGGCAGGGTGATCTTCTCCCCAGTGTCTCTCCTCACAGCCACACACTGACCCTGCTTCAGGTCCTTAGGGCCCACCTCCAAACGTATGGGCACGCCCTGCAAGACCGGTACAGAGGGATGGATGGGGGGTTGGGGTGTATGAGAGCAAGTTCTTGGTTATTACATACAATACTGTGCAAAGATCTTAGGCCTGAGACAGATATTTATATAGGGGGTAAAATCCATACAAAAAAACACATTTAAAAGGGAAAGTGTGGAATGGCTAAAATAAATACCAAATAGTTAAGAAAAAAACTTGGCAAGTTCTCCTTTGAGCTAGATTAAATGGCGCACACTGGAGACATTTATTTCAGAACCAAAGACAGTGATCGATATACCAGGCTGAAAAATGCATTTACTGTTGAACAGAGTGGAGGCCTTCTTTTTGGCTTGTATTGTATATCCAGTAAACAGCACCTAAATATTCATGACATTTCTAACCATGCCGACAGATCTTTTCTGCCCTGAGACTGGCCAAAGAGCCCAACAAAACTGCTTTGAACACAGCCAATGGGAACAAGACAATATAAACAGGGTCCCTTCCTGATTCTTGGCAGACATTCTGACATTTCCAAAAAATAGCTGAACTTATTGAAGCAGCAGACGACAATGCATTCACATATTGTAACTCTGAGTTACTGTTTGGATCACGGTATCATCCCACAGGGACTCAAGCAGCAAAAAGAACCATCACTGGGACAGCGCACAGAGGAATTCTGTGAGCGTTGGAACACCATCCTGGACAAATGATCATCTGACTAAATGACGTTACTTGTTGACCAAGGAAATGGAAAACACAGCTGAAGATATACACTCAGCTCTGTAAAAAGCTGTCAATTATTTTAAAAAAAATAATATTGATGAAAACCCATACCCGTATCCAGCACCAACAAGACACCAGGTCTATTGTACAGGACAGATTATGTAAATGAGTGTCATAGACAACCTTTTGACACTTCACACAAAGCTTAAGTGACACTACTGCCCAGTTAAAAAAACATTGTTACTGTCCAATACTTAAATACCCATTATTTAACCCAGGGGACTATGCTTACATTTTTCAGGTTTCACTACTTTTATATGTGGGCTATAAATAATACGTAATGGAAATGGATGTGATGGAAATTTGAAATTGTGAAGCAATATGACTTAAAGTTATTATTTTATATTACAGTGGCAGTTATGAGTTTATATTCATTTCTATGGTGGTTTCATTTAGTATGCTGTGACCTAGGTCAATGAGTAATTAACAGACCACTGGGTTCTCTGTTTATCTGTTGAAGAGATCAGCTTGACTAGAGAATGACCTGGCATCTGTTCTTTGTTCAGTGTGTGACAACATTGAGTTGGGGGCGTGGTCAGTGAAGATGCTACAAAGACACCTTTCGTACCTAGATTCTTTGATTACTCGGAGTGCGGTCATACTAGGTGGCCGTATATAAATAATCCCATGCGCATGTAAACATTTTAAAATCTTTATAGAAATGTAGACTCAAGACTGATACATTTTTCTTTTACATGGATCATCGTGGTTTTGGCATCAGATTATTTCAAAGAACCTCAGCTAATATTAGCATGCATGTTTAATGTTCTTATAAGGCAGTCTTTGAGGGAATAATGCACAATAAAGTAAATAATTTATAAGCTAAATCAGAATTTTTCATTATATCACTGAATTCATGATAATTTTCAAATCCAATAAAATAACATTCAAAATGCCTTAATTGGTTTTCATAATCATTTCATATTAATCATACGTTTTACTTCTCTATTATTATAGTTGGTATTTATTCCACCTGTTTTGGCAATACACAAATGTCTTGAAGTTTGAGAGGACATGAGAATAGAAAAACAGATGCTTTTAAATAAGACACTAATTATTAACTGGCAAGAGATATGCCCTAAGAATAAAAATGTTATGCAGTCAGAATGTATCATCAGCATAAAAACTGAAATAAACACAACCAAGAGTGGGAAGGTTTTACCTTAAGCTCCCAGTGGTTGAACTTCCAGCCAGGGGAGTAGTTATCTCGGAGGTCAGCCTTGACCCGGATCTCTCCACTTTGTAGCCGGGCGAGGTACTTGGAGCACTGTGCCAGCAGAGCTTCCTTTTCAACCTCAAGTAGGGAGGTTGTGATACCACACGGGATGATGATCACCTGAGGTAGAGGAGAATTTGAGTTGTGCCAATGTTTTGTCTTCCTCACTTGCTCAAAGGAGAAATAAACAGAAAATTACCTGGAGACAAGCGACTCTTGGGGGCAGCACGAGGCCCATGTTGTCCCCGTGGACCATCGTCAGCACACCGATGGTGCGGGTGGTGATGCCCCACGAGTTCTGGTAGGCCAGCTGCTTCTCACCCGGCTTTTTGGGGTCCTCAAACACTATATCAAACATCCGGGAAAAGTTTTGGCCAAGGTGATGGGATGTGGCTCCCTGAGAGAAAGCAAAATTAAGCTTAGTTGTTGGCTTACTTGAGAATTATGAGAATGCAGACATGGTTACAATAATATAGGATTTCAATCATCAAGACTAAATAAAATTACAGTATGAAAACAAATGACTCATGCTGAAAACCCTCTGGCGATTTTAGGGTTGAAAAAAAGTTGAAACTGTCCACTTCTGGAGTGAGCAACAAATACTGCTCATGTATCTTCTGTTGATTTAAGAAAAAAGTTTAAACTGTATGTATGTTTACTCCCTTGACCTAGTCCTAACATTTCAAGTATTAACAATTTTCCTTTAACTTCCACCATCAGGGTGCACATATAATTGAAAACCCGTTCAACGTCTCCCTGATTTTTTTTTTTTTTGCCGGACCATGCAAGCGAAGCCTGCCAAGAAAAGCGAATGTCTCTCACTGAGGGAGTAATAGACTACCCATTGTTAATAGCATAGGGGTTAGAGACGTGGACTGCCACATAGTCGACCAGGGTTATATTCTCACCAAGGACGAAACTAAGTAGGAATTATGATGTGTTCAAGGTTTGGCAAAAACCTCACAGGCTATAAGCTTGTGCAGTACGGTATCCTAGAGGGGTATCCACAATTCTCTTGTCTTATCACTTGACAAAAGTCCTGGTCAGCCTATATTGATTGATTGATTGATTAAATGTTATTGTATCAATATAATTCATGAAGGAAAGACAAACCAATGTTGTTGTGCTAGCTGCGGCAGTTTTAAGTTAATCTTCAGTCCCACAAGCAATTGCAAAATTCATCTGACTATTCCAAGTTAGTAGGTACTAGTAGGCCTATTACAGGCTAATAAACAGTTAGAACGACCAGTGACAAAAGCCATGCAGTTCATAGATGCTATTTGTGGTGGAAGTGAACTTAATAAACATTAGTCAGTTTTACACAATGCATACCTGGGGCTAGCTAAATATTCCAACTTGGCTTGATGTTAATGTGTGATAAAATGATCTGTCGAGACGCAATGTTATGACGAAGTAGAATGTTCCAATCGGTCCCAAAACTAGCATACTAGCTTACTATTTACAAAACCGTACGTACTTCAACAACATCTGGGTGGTACGATTCGAGATTGTCATTGCTTTCAATTTTCATAGTAGTTCACACAGTGTAGTGGTTGGCAATTCAACTGTCATTTTCTAAACCAACAAACCAGCCATGGAGTGATTATTAAAAAAAAAACTACCCATGGAATGATTGGAGTAATTGTTTTCATTTTAGGTACTGTACAGCCAGGCTAAAACGTCACTGGCAACAAGCTTCAGTAGTTATTGATCAGACATAACTAAATGCAGCATTTTTCTCCAGCCCCAAATAAGAAATCACTTGCTCAATATGAAACTACTTTTGGATTGAAAAGTACCTGGATGGCTCTGCCACTGGCAGAAATGAAGGCCTCCACGGTGGTGGTGTAATCTCCTCCGGCAAACTTTTCCTTCTCGGTCTTTCGGCCCTTCACCACAGGAATAGCCATCAGTTCCTCGTACACGCGTGCATACAGGTCCAGGATCTGTAATACCTGGTCGTACGGACACAGAGCATTTATAAGGTAATTATTAAATGCCACAATGTTCAAAAGGCATGTCACTAAATGGAAATAGGAGATACTAACTACTAAACAAAAACAAGTTTCAGTATGTTATCAGGTTTATCACTAGAACCGCCAAATGCCTATGTCAATTTGCAATTGAGTTTGTAATTAAAATAACAAGGCCATGTTAGAAGCTACACCCTCCTCCTTCTATGACTTTTCCTAAATAAGCATATTTGACATTGTTTCATTGTCGGAATTCTAAACTGTCGAACAGAAAACTATTTACCAGTTTCTTTTTACCCTATTGTCCGACTTAATTCGCCAACAGCCCAGACCACTTAGCGTTGGTACCCAAATGGGTACCCAGGAGCTAAATCACACCTTTCTGAATGCCTGACATCAATGGATGAATGTGCGATATTCCCAGATGAATGATCAGACCATGGTTGAATTTGAATAACTTACAAATTAAATACGTTCTATTACCATTCAAAAACTTAATTATGCTATTATAGAAATATAATACAAACGATTTAGGCTCCTTATCACACGTTACCGTTTTTCAATAGGAGAATCAGCTTATTGTGTAGGGCAATTCATCAAATGTAAGTCTACAAATGTACACTGAACACTTTTGTTTTG
Source organism: Esox niger (assembly GCA_016801105.1). Lineage (NCBI taxonomy): Eukaryota > Metazoa > Chordata > Actinopteri > Esociformes > Esocidae > Esox > Esox niger. Next base: position 157,454 of record JACXGJ010000139.1, on the reverse strand, counting down.
CCCCCATTCATCATGAGCTGAACTCAAAGATCTAAGACTTTCCCCATGTACACACAAGGCCTATTTCTCTCAGATTTAGACAGATTTGTGAACAATGTGTTAGTGCGCACTTCTCCTTTGCCAAGATAATCCATCCACCTCACAGGTGTGGCATATCAAGATGCTGATCAGACAGCACAGGTGTGACTTAGGCTGGCCACAATAAAAGGCCACTTGAAAATGTGCACACAGCACAATGCCACAGATGTTGCAAGTTTTAAGGGAGCGTACAATTGGCACGCTGACTGCAAGAATATCCACCAGTGCTGTTGCCCGTGAATTGAATGTTAATTTCTCTACAATAAGCAGTCTCCAAAGGCGGTTCAGAGAATTGGGCAGTACATCCAACCGACCTCACAACAGCAGACCACGAGTAACCACACCAGCCCAGGACCTCTACATCCAGCATCTTCACTGCCAAGACCGTCTGAGACCAGCCATCCTGACAGCTTCTGTAACAATCGGTTTGTATAACCAAAGAATTTTGGCACAAACTGTCTCAAAGAAGCTCATCTGCATGCTCGTCATCCTCATCAGGGTTTCGACCTGACTGCAGTTTGTCGCTGTAACCGACTTGAGTGGGCAAATGCTCACATTCGATGGCCTCTGGCACCTTTGGAGTGGTGCTCTCTTCACGGATGAATCCTGGTCTTCACTGTACAGGGCAGATGGGTGAGCGGTTTGCTGATGTCAGCGTTGTGGATCAAGTGGCTCATGGTGGCAGTGGGGTTATGGTATGGGCAGGCGTGTGTTATGGACAATGAACATAGGTGCATTTTATTGATGGCATTTTGATATGCACGGAACCATTGCAAGGATATGTACATAATTCTTGGAAGCTGAAAACATCCCAGTTCTTGCATGGCCAGCATACTCATCGGACATGTCACCCATTGAGCATGTTTGGGATGCTCTGGATCGGCGTATACGACAGCGTGTTCCAGGACCTGCCAATATCCAGCAACTTCGCACAGCCATTGAAGAGGAGTGGACCAACAATACATAATCAACAACCTGGACAACTCTATGCAAAGGAGATGTGTTACATTGCGAATGGTGATCACCTGATACTGACTGGTTTTCAGACCCCCCCACTACAGTGAAACTGCCCATTTTCAAGTGGCCTTTTTTGTGGCCAGCCTGAGGCACACCTGTGCAATACTCATGCTGGCTGATCAGCATCTTGATATGCCACACCTGTGATGTGAATGTATTATCCCAGTGACGGAAAAGTGGTCACTAACAGTTGTAGACAAAAATGGGCCTTTTGTGTACATAGAGAAAGTCTTAGATATTTGAGATCAGCTCATGATGAACGGGGATAAAAACAAGTGTTGCATTTATAATTTTGTTCAGTGCATTATGCTAAAAGAGTATTCACTAAACGAAATACCAAGGATATTATTTAGCCATCACCAGTCACCCATTCCACAATGATATTAAAATGTACTGATTTTATCTTAGGAGAAAGAGAAACTAAATCTCACACATATCATATCTCAGATTTTTCTCTGCGTATTTTACTGAAGATTAAGAAATAGTATATATGTTGTTTACATTCTTTTTCAGTTGTTACACATACATGTCTACCTCAGGAACCTAGTCTAACTGAATCTAATGAATAGCAAGGGAATATCAATGATGTCAATGGATGAATGGGCGATAACCCTCTCATCAACCCAGACACACCTATGCATGTGACTGAAGTGCGATGAGGGTAGAAAGTGTATATAATCTGAACTTGGTAAGTAAGTCAGCCAACTCAGACAAAATGTACAGCATTTAGTTCAAAATGGCAAACCAAAGCCGACGATTTGACGCCCTGGCAGCATTACAGATGCTGCAAGATTTAGCTGAGATGGAGCCAAATGGAGGATCAGATATAGATCCTGAAATTGACAAGTCCAATGTCAGGTCTTCATCTGATTCAGATATTGAATTGCCACCACCAAGGCCTGAGCCTCCCAAAAAAGAAACAAACCAACAGCAACCCCAAATGCCACTGCGAGACAGGAGTCCTGAAGAGACGACACAGTTTGGGTAAACTTAATCAACTTTTTAACTTTTTACTTCTATGAATAGACTGGAGCCTACAAGTTATTCATTCTTTGAAATGTATTATGTTTATCAAGCAACCGTGCTTTAGGCCTATGTAGACTATTCATGCGCATATCCTATGATTGTTGCAAACTAGTCGATAATGTCTCTTATTTTACCTTGTACATCATCAAAAACATATTTTTAAATGTTTATGCCATAATAAACTAATTGAAATACTATAGACTGTGTTCGTTGTGTGTATTATAAAAATTTAGATAAAAACACTTGCATTTTTCAAATTAACTTAAAACAAACAAATTCTGCAATTCATTTTCTATACTTCTATATAGTTTGAGGATGATTCAGTAGATGAACTGATGCTCTGGCTGGATGGTGATGCCGCGGAGCAGAATGTCCATACTAAAAGGGACGATTCATATGCTAATGACGCCAAATGGCATTTGGCACTGGCAGTTATAGGGGGTAAAAAACGCCTGACGGTTTTAGTGTTAATAGTACGTAGCACAAATGTATCCTCAGCATCCATGGAGAAGTAGCTCAGTCCCATGCACTACTGGTTGACTGTGGCAACCATTTTGGCCGGTGCAGTCCATTGTAGAAGAAGCACTGAATTTGACAAGGCTGCAAACTTTAAAATACTTGAGCTACATCCCTTCCCAAATGAACCCCCCTACACCAAAGCAAACCATATTAAGCACTGAATGCGGTCGACAGGCATGTCAAGTTCACCATTGTTTAACTCGACATTCAAGAGCGGATACTAAGAACTATTTCCATGCTACGGTTTATTAACAGATTGCCATTGTTACCTCTTCGGCAGCCTCCTCTTTGGTGGCAAACGCAGTGTGTCCTTCCTGCCAGAGGAATTCTCTGGTTCTTAGGAAGGGCTGCGGGTGCTTAAACTCCCACCTCTGCCGTAAGGAGGGAGATGGCGAGAGAAAGACGATTTTAATACGAGACAAGCAATAAACAGTCGGGAGAAGCTGGCCTGAAAAGGTTCATTGACAAGACAGAGGGAACACAACACAGTGTTGGGGTCTTCCATTTTTTTCCTTTACATTTTAAAACAACCTATTACAAAAAACAAATTAAATTGAATTGTCCCCAACAACCTAATTATGTATAGGATAATTATTACTGACCACAACATTACACCATTGGTTGAGTTTAATGGGCAAGTCTCTGTGGGACTGGACCCATTTGGCGTAGGCAGGGTACATCACTGCAAAAAGCAGGTAAGAACTCATTAATCAGTGCATTCTAGTGAATTTATAAATTTCTGAAATAAAGGATAAGTGGTGTTTGTCAGACAAAACAGCAATAATGTGCAATGAGTAACAACTGTACAAATAGTATTTTTCTCCCCCATCTTACCAGTTTCGCTAGTGGGTCGGACAGCAATGGGCTCCGCAAGCTCAGTGTTCCCTGACCGTGTCACCCAAGCAACCTGGATCCAGAACACATACAATTTTACTTAATATGTGGAGCTCAGATTGTAGAGCATTGTGTTTGTATCACCAAACATTGTGGGTTTGATTCCTATGGTGGGGGAAATGTATGTTGAAAATGTATGCCCTCAATACTCTAACCCCTCTGGATAAGGGTGTCAACAAAAAAAGTAATGTAATGCAAATAAGCCAAATTAATCTGTATGTACCCATATCTTTCTTCAACATGAATACAACACAAAAGGTTATCCCACTAAAATCCCTTCAAAAGGGAGGACCCAGATCTCCAATAAGGACAGATACATAATTTCACCTCAAGATGACGTCAGGAACACAGCCACATGCCAAAACAATTATTTTGAGAAGTGAAGTGAACAATAACAGTAAATACACTGATACCAAATCTCACTGCAGTATGCAATATGGATAAGCCTCACACACCTCAGGGGCGAAATCTGCGATGTGGGATTTCTCCTTCTCCAGAGCGGCCTGCGAGACAAACATGGGGAAGTAGCAGTTCTCGACACCCAGCTTTTTGATCTCCCGGTCAAAGAACTCCTTGATTGACTCCCAGATGGAGTAGGACCAGGGCCGCAGCACGTAGCAGCCACTCACATCATAGTACTCAATCATCTCTGCCTTAGTGATCACCTGAAGGGGAGGACAGGAAGGGTTTGGGGAATGTAGACAATTGTCTTGAGCCCTATTCCGCAGCTCTGTCCTTATACTCCACCAAGAGTGTGAATTGGTGTTACCATTGGCATGGATTTCTGCCCCTTGGACAACCAAAGACAGAAAATTGACAAGTTCTAAAACAAAAATGGCACAGTTTCCTCTAGACAGATACTTTAAAAACAGGAGCAAATGCACACAGACCTGAGAATACCAATCAGACAGATTCTCCTCCTTCTTAGCCTCCAATCCCAACCTAAATGAGCAGAAAACATAAATCATTGGGGGTGTGAGTCCTAATATCCACTTAGAAAAGGTTCACTCAGTCATGCATTGATGTCAGCAGCGGACCAGTCTGTTTCCAACCATGGCTCAACAAAAAAAACATCTAAGACAGAACAAGAAACTCCCCAATCACACAGATCCAATCACTATCACCGTCAGTGTATGAGAAGTTCTTCAAAATGCAATACACACAAAGCTCATTAGGATACAGTTAAGCCCTGAAACACCAATTACCCTAATGCATTAGCTAAAACAAGATTGAGAATTTAAACATTGGCACATTTGACATATTTCATACATGCCGACAAAAACGTCAAAAGCTGCAAACTGTTAACTTGAAAATTCACACAGCAAGCAGACTGCAAAAAAATTTAACACACTGAATGCTACACATTCTTTTTAATACACCTTTTCTGAATCGATTAGTTGATGGTATCTAGGGCTGATTAATCGATTAATCGTATATGGTTGTATGTATAGATTTAAATTTATTAGCTTATATTTGCATGCAAACAGTTACATGTCAATTGAGAGACAGAAGCCACATATTCAAAATTAACACCAACTTTGGCAATGGAAAATCCTCTATATCACTTGTCTTTGATAATGTAATTGACTTCAATTGACTAATCGATTAATCAAACTCATCACTATAGAACAGTGAGAACACTCACCAGAAATCCATCTTCTGCAGCTGCTATAGGTTGATCAAAATATATGTTTCTCCTTTGTGATTTTATCCAAAACAACCCATGGCTGATTTACTTGTGGTGATGTTTATTGATTGGTCTTACGTTCAGTAACTATGCGAAAAAAGTAGTTTGAAAGGTAGGGGCAAATACTGGGTATTAAAATATTAATGCTTGTAGACTGCTGATGGACCAGCTCTTCTTTAAACCGTTCATAAGATAAATAGACAAAACGTGAAATCTTCAAAGTACGATCAGTTTGGAGCTAAACCAAGCAATATTTGTATTTGCTAAACTCAAACTACTACAAATAATATACAGTGAATACAAAAAGTCTACACACCCCTGTTAAAATGCCAGGTTTTGGTGATAAAAGAATAAAAAAGATAAATCATGTCAGAACTTTTTCCATTTTTAATGTGACCTATAATGTGAACAGTTCAATTGAAAAACAAACTGAAATCTTCTGAGAGCTTCCAAAGCATCAGAGGGATCTCATTGCTGAAAGATATCAGTCAAGAGAAGGGTACATTCGAAACGCATTAGACATACCATGGAACACAGTGAAGACAGTGAAGACATCAAGTGAAGAAAATATGGCACAATAGAGATATTACTGAGGACTGGATGTCCCTAGAACATTTATGAAAAGATAAGAAAACTGGTCAGGGAGGCTTCCAAGAGGCCATCAGCAACATTTAAGGAGCTGCAGGAATTTCTGGCAAGTACTGGCTGTGTTCTACATGTCACAACAATCTCCCGTATTCTTCATATGAATGGGCTATGGGGAAGGGTGGCAAGACGGAAGCCTTTTCTTACAAAGAAAAACTTCCAAGCCTGGCTGAAGTATGCAAAAACAAACATCAAGTCTCCCAAAAGCATAGGAAAATGTGTTATGGTCTGATGAAACCAAGGTTAAACCTTTTGGCCATAATTCCAAAAGGTATGTTTGGCGAAAAAACAACACTGCACATTACCCAAAGAACACCATACCCACAGTGAAGCATGGTGGGGGCAGCATCATGCTTTGTGGCTGTTTCTCTTCAGTGGATTCAAGGCCTTAGTGTGGAGGGAATTATGAACTGTTACAAATACCAGGCAATTTCAGCACAAAAGCTTCAGGCATCCATTAGAAAGCTGAAGATGAAGTTCACCTTTCAGTACAACAACGACCAAAAGCACACAAATACACGGCTTCACCAGAAGATTAACATTTAGGAATAGTCCAGCCAGAGCCCAGACCTGAATCCAATTGAACATCTGTGGAGTGATCTGAAGAGGGCTGTGTATAGCAGATGTCCTCGTTATCTGACAGATTTGGAGCACTTTTGCAGAGGGCAAATATTGCAAAGTCAAGATGTGCCATGCTAATAGACGCAAAGACTGTTGAAGCACCTACTGATTTATATATAGCACTCAAAGTATTAGTTTAAGTATGTGCACACTTATGAAACCAGGTTATTGTGAGTTTTTAATAAAAAATATTTCCCCCTCAAAGACTTCAGTTTGTTTTTCAAATGAATTGTTCATGTCATAGGTCTCATGAAAGGTGATAAAGTTCTGACATGATTCATCTTTGTCTCATTTTTTTACATTACAAAAACCTGGCATTTTAGTCAGTGTAGACTTTTTATATCCACTGTAACGAAGATCACTCCCATAGCATGATATGGTAACTCTCACCAAGGCCAAGTTAAAATTATTGTTGTGCCAGGCTAATATGCGCCCTGTGTAATCATGTAGAGTTAACAAAATTCTAACTTTTAAAAGTAAACTGTTTATTGGGAATTTACTTTAAAGCATGCAAGCTAGAAGGCTTTTTGATTTGACTCAATCATGCCTTCAGTCAGGGTTGTTCTTAATTCAGGTCAAAGGCCGTCAATTAAGGAAATTCCAATTCAATCAGAATTTTTTTCATGACTGCTCAACAAACTGAATATGAGACGTCATCTAAAGATGCCTTTAATTTTAATTCAGCGCAATCCTCCTGTCAATTGCACAGGACTCAATTTAATTAGGCTCTGCTAGGCCTATTTCCTCTAGATACCGCCAGTGAAAATTCTGACTGATAGCAATTCCTCTTAAATTCTCCCGTTCCCATAAGAAATCACATACAAACACAATAAAACAAGATGTGATCATGATTGACAAGACTCAAATATAATTTTAAATAAGCCACTGTGACTGCTAACAAAACTCAAATACTAGGAGCAACATTTTTGGGGCTTTGAAAACAACAATTGAAACCATATGTATGACACATTACATAATAAAAATGCGTGCATACATTGTCGTATCGGTCACTAAAGAAAATTAAAACCACTACCCAGTTTTAAAAATGCCAAGCACCACCAACTGAAACACACAAGACCAAATCCATTCAGCCGTATCCTCTCAGCAATCTAGTCGTCTATCTTCAATTACCCACATTTAAAGCCATTCCTGACTCCCGCCCTCCCAGCAGTCACATTGTCTCGCCCTTCTCACCGTGTCTGTTTCTTTGGACCCCCCTCTCCTCCTCCACCTCCCCCTGTGCCTCCCAGTGAGGCCTCTTTGCTCTTTTCTCCTTTCGGCCGCTTCTTCCCTCCAGCCCCGCCACCACTCTGTTTCTCAGACTTGTTCTCTCGGTCCTTGCGGTTCTTGTCCTCCCCTCCCGAGGCTCCGGTGGCTGCCAAAGGTTTGTAATCCTGTCCAGTGAGGGCCTTGTACTGGGTCTTCAGGGCCAGCAGCTGGTTTACAGCGCTGTCTACTTGGTCCTGGTTAGGATGGAGAGCATTTGATATTAGCTGGATTTTGTCTACCTTTAGCATTTCATTACTCCGCTGATGACCACAGCCATCCCTGAATAACAATATTAAGACTTAGAATCAACCATTTTTTCTGAATATTTGCAAACAAGGTAATTACAAGTAGCTAATGCTTCTAAAGTCAACAAAAAATGATTTGTTCCAACACCAGTATTCCTCCCAATAGCTTGTTCTCACCAACATGTTTCCAGCCCTTCTGATTACAGTTTAATAAGGTGAAATAAAATGTTACCTTAGGAGCCTTCTCAGATTTCAATTTTCTCACAACTTCCCCCTGCTGAGACACCTGGGCGAAAAGTGCCTGAGGGGAAGAGCCAGACTGGGCCTGGGCAGCAGGGGTAGCCTGGATTGGGGCAGCCTGTATAGCAGCAGGGGGCATGCCTGGTTTGTAGTCCTGGCCAGTTGCCTGCTTGTATTCGGCTTTGAGTGACAGCAACTGCTTGACAGCAGCATCCACTTGATCCTGAAGATGAGGGAGAAAAGACGAGGGTCTGTGTTACTTTCTCAAAAGACAAAAAATGAAGTCAAGCTGATACAACATTGTGTTTGAGCAGTCATATCTAGTCAATATTCTTTTTAATAATTTCATAAAACTTGTATGTAACAAACGTCTGTTTTTTACTCCTTGCGGCTGGTCTCACCTTGGGGACTTTCTCTGTCTTTAGTTTCCTCACCAAGTCGCCCTGTTCAGTCACGCGATCGTAGAGTCCAGAGTCAGGAGTGGCTGTGGGGGGTGGGGTGCTCTGGACTGGGGGCTGGGCTGCTGCGGGGGCCTGAGAAACACCTGGTTTATAATCCTGACCTGTGGCCTGTTTGTACTCCGCCTTCAGGGCTAAGAGCGTCTTCACGGCAGCATCAACATGGTCCTTGGAGGAGAGTTGGAGCAAGAGTTGGTTAGGCTGAAGAAAATAGATGAAGTATGGGAGCTATTTATGGAAGCACAGAAAACAGGTGGATCAAAGACAGACAATATATAATTCACAAAGACCTGTTACTTCCATGCTCTGAAAATGTGTCAGGGATTTCATCAAACAATGTAACAAACACTTCCAAGAAATTGAATAAAGGATCCAGCTATAGTAATTACATTTTTTTTTATAATTAACATCGGCATACACTGTAGTAGGAGTAATCCAAATAATTGTATTTGGAATAATAACGAAACAGACGAAAAAAAGTGCCTACTTAAAACTGTGAAGTGGTTTCAGATGTCTATGGCTAACATGAAATATAATTTTCTTAATTATCATTAATTCATATGGTTAACTTACTAGGCTATTAAGACTACTGTAGACATATAGCTACATCAAAGGACATAACTGATAACCCAGTTAATTACTTGGCTTTAAAAGTAACTAAGAAATGTTGAAAGAAAACATGAAGTGCAGATGCACATAAAAGCTGGGCAGCGCCGTCTTAACCCTTTAGTTCATGTAGGATTAAGACTGATTTTGTTCAAGCGTACTTGCACCTCAAATTTAGTACCCGCCACTCAAAATGTGTACATGTTAGAACTTAACAGGTCCACACACACCCCTATAAGACACCTAACCTGCTAAATGCCTAATACAAAAGCTCTTTGTTACCTTCGGGGCCTTCTCAGATTTCAGCTTCCTAACAGCTTCTCCCTGTTCAGTTACACGTTCGAATAGGCTGGAGGAAGACAGTGAGGCACATGGGGCAGTCTTGGCTGGGGCAAGAGAGGTCATCCCTGGTTTGTACTCCTGGCCTGTGATCTGTTTGAATTCAGCTTTATAAGCCAGAAGCTGTTTGACGGCAGCATCAACCTGGTCCTGAAAAAATAGAGAGAAAGGTGTTCTCTATGGTATAGATTTTTTAAACACTGTGTATATACACACATGTGTAAAACCTTTGGACCAAAAAAAATATTTGGAAGGAAATAATAACCTTTCAGAGTCCAGCTCATTTCAAAATGCAGTAAACCAGTGATATTATGAAATTAGAAGAAATACTCACAATAGCACAGGTAATATTATACCATAGCAATTGAATTTTAAATTCTGTATTACAAATGGTAGAGGAATATAAATTCAAGTGCATTCCATGTGGATTTTTTAGTGTTCATCTATGTGCAAAAAAGGAGACAACAGATTAAACAAACCTTGGGAGCATTCTCTGATTTCAATTGCCTCACAAGCTCCCCCTGCTGAGCAACACGAGCAAAGGGGCAGGAGGCATTTTCAGAAGAAGGCGTAGGGGCCTTCTGAGGGGTGGAGCTAGTGGGTGGGGCCATGCCTGGTTTGTAGTCTTGGCCTGTCAGCTGTTTGAACTGGGCCTTGAGCGAGAGCAGCTCCTTTACTGCTTGGTCGACCTCCTCCTTGGGGGCTTTGGTAGCTTTCAGATCACGCACCTTCTCACCTTGAGCCACAATGCTGGAGAAAATAGCACTGGCGTTGCTAGGAGCAACAGGGGGAGGGATGGTAGGGGCGGGAGCTGTCGGAGCTTTGCTCTTGGCTGAAGTGGTATGCTAAAAGAAGAAAAAAAAAACATTAGGAATGCATAATGGGGCAATGGGTAAAATTTCGAGTACCTAAAAACATGTGCAAGTCTCTAGCTTAAACGATTCAAGAGTCACGATATATGAGTTAATGTTATGCTACGGTATGCAACTTAATAGATAGGGGGCTCTCCCGGTCCAGCGTCTGTTGATGGATGGAAAATCTAACATTTTCAATTGCACTTTTGTAAGCACATAAAATACCTTTTGGGGGCAAAATATTCTGAAACAGCCAATCCACTATTAAAGCAAACACATTAATATGGACATTTTCTGATACTACTATGCAAAGGTTTTGATACATTGACCCCTTAAGTACTTACTGTGGCGGTCAGAGAGGCCTTGCTCTTGTCCTTGGAGCCAGCGGTGGGCATGTCCTTGGTGTGGCCATCAGGGATGTACAGCAGCACACAGGGACACTCTTTACAGCTATTGGGACTGAGGGGACAATGCCAAGGTAACATTACTGATACAGACCCACTGGGGTGACGTAGTTCATGTTGCAAGGAGCATTGAGCGAAAACAAACAATGCAGCAATTCAAACGGCCATAGATTCCAAAATGTTATTTGAAATCAAGCTTTACATTTCTAATGCTGCGTTTCCACTAGTGCTTTACCCCGGCACCAGGGTCAAACCAGGCATATATGCTAATGTTGGCTCTAGACTTTCCAGTTTCCATTTACATTTGGCACCAGGGTCACACCAGGCATATATGCTAATGTTGGCTCTAGACTTTCCAGTTTCCATTTACATTTGGCACCAGGGTCACACCAGGCATATATGCTAATGTTGGCTCTAGACTTTCCAGTTTCCATTTACATTTGGCACCAGGGTCACACCAGGCATATATGCTAATGTTGGCTCTAGACTTTCCTGTTTCCACCATACATTTGGTAACAAGGACTTAAGGAGGTGCTCAGGTGAGGAGGGAGAAGTAAACTATCAACGCAATTTAGTTTTCCGGTTACAAAAAATTAAGACAATATTTTTCCTGGTAGAAAATGAAAATAAAATAAACAATAACGCCATGCCCAGTTTGTTTACAATATAGCGTTTGAACTTGAGTAATAAAACAATTTCATCCTTAAAACTCCCTTCTCCACCTACACACGCAACACTGCAACTGTAAGCCAGTGTATTCATTTTCAAGCGTAATAAGTATTTTGTCAAAACTATCTACATTTATTAGAAGGATCTGGGAGATTTTTGAGGACATTTTGTGTTATAGGTTCTGCCGGCTACGTCTATTTCAGCGCTCCTTTTTTCTGTTGAGTTTGTCATCGTACCACCTTCGGTCATTCCAACACCTTCTGTTCTGAGTCTTTGCTTCCCTGTACAGTATTTTACTTTTTTATACTGGGAGCTGTTTGTTAGATTGGATTAAAACCATTATGAGAAGCCTGAAGCAAATGTTTCACATCGCTATTTGAATAACACAACATGCCGCATCACAGCACATAGTGCGTCAACCCCCAAACCCCAACCTTAGTCCTAAATTCCGGGGCTCGGCACCAAGTGAGAGTTGGGATACTCGGCCATGGCCTAGTGGCTGACAGGTGCTGGCCTGTATCAATGGAAACAGAAACATTTCTGGACTTTAGGGTAAAACACCAGAGTATGGCACGAGTGGAAACGAGGCATGTATGTATGTATGTATGTATGTATGTATCCACCTACGAACCCTCACCTGTAAAAAAGAAAACACATTTGAAAGCCCATTAAGCTCCTAAAAAGGAGACAAGACCAACCTGACTGGCTCATAGGGTTGGTCACAGATATAGAAGCCCCGCCTCTGCAGCTGGATGATGTCCCCCTTCTTCAGGTCCTTCAAACACGGGTCTCCCAGCATTTTTTCCTCCAGCTAAGAGGACGTGAGGATGGGAAAGTAGGATGTGAGGAGACGACAGAATGACAAGATTATGAAGTGGCATTGTTCATAATGATAAATGATAGCCACTCCACTGAGAATATGCTGCTTGTGAATGCGGTTGATCTAGCTGTCTCCGGGGCAAAGCTCTTGTACCAAAAACGATAGATTACACCCATTTCCTGTGCATTAAACCATTTCAGTTTAATTTCAAGAAAATCTTTAAATGTTTTTGTTTTATAAAAAAGGTCCGGGATTTGATAGCTTTTACAGGCACTTTTGATGGAGCCGACAACTGCATTTACTGTGAATGTTAATCTCTGAACACTGCTGTTACAACTTGTAAAGCCCATAACCGGTTTGGACATAACACATACCTATCCATCATGCGCTCGCACACACAACCTCCAAGCCCCACCCACCTTGCTCTGTTTATTGATGTATTCCTTGAAGTCGTCATCCTTCCCCATGACAGGTTTGGTGATGAGGTGCTGGTAGTTCACGCAGACAGTGGGCAGAAGGGGGGCGCAGGGCGTCTCGGCCAGCCACGTGATCTTGGTAGTCTTTTTGTAGTCCTTGTTCTCCAAGTTCAGTTTGCCCTCCAGGGAGGTGACCTTTCCGTTGACCTCTCTGGATCACAGGGCAAGAGAGACAGAGAGAATGAGACTTCATAAGCTGAGAGATTTCTTTGGAACATGATTTGATCATTCCTTATGAAGATATGAATGTAATGAGTGATGTGATTGTACCACCCAGGCATCTTAAGATAAATGCACTGCAAACATTCCATGTTCCCCTACCCTAATGACAATGATGCATTTGAATGCATATAACAATAAAGACCCAATATTTAGATATTTCTTTCAGTGAAATCGACTTATGGAACGTAGCACAAATGTGTCCTCAGCATCCATGGAAAAGTAGCTCAGGCACAGGCCACTACCTGTGGACTGTGGAAGCTATTTTGGCCAATGCAGTCCATTGTCAAATTCAGTGTTTCTTCTACAAGGCTGTAGCATCCCAAAGCCCCCAGAAACTCCCCTCTATGGAGAAATATAATTTCTTTTCTTTTTTTTAACCCCACAGTGCAATTTTTAGTCCTCCAACGAACATCTCGCCAAACCATTCTGCTTCTTATCACACAGCTTGCTCAACCAGTAAGTTTTGCCTAGTGCAAGTGCTGGAGAAACACACTTCCCATCCAACAACCACTAATGAGCATGCAGTCGCCTAACCTACAACAAGATGTTGCAAGACCCTAACTACAAATTTACATTAAAGTAATTATGATTGTCTTGTAAGATTGTAAAAAAAGCATTACATATCATTCCATTACTTTAGAATTACTGCATTTCTGTCCAGATGAATATTTTAACAGCGCTTATATTATTAGTTAACTCAGAAAACTGGAGGGTGATATTCTGTGAGTATTTTCCTGAGTTCATGTTTTTCCAGTAATGACAGAAGAGAGTCCGCAACTCTGATAATACTCCAACAAAGAAGATAAAACGCACAGATTGACAATGTTTCTATCCCAAACGGATGTGCATGTTTACGCCTTTCTACGTTAGGGAGATCATGTGCGACGGCCAAGAAAGGACCAGGAGAATGTAACTATCATAGTTAACTGTTAAAGCGGGTGTCATTGGGTGAAAAGGAAAGCAGAACAACTATGAATACATTGTATACCATAGGAACTGGATCTATTAGCCATCACAGTGAATATATAGGAAACTTCCACGTTACGTTTTGTCACTTTTATATAATCATAAGTTAATTGTTAATAAACATAATCATATTTTTCAATGGACTGCACAGTTTCAAATAGCTGAATCTGGTGTTGGGCTGCATGGGCAAGACAGCTTTATGTGGACTGGGTGAACACTAGCCTAGACAAGCTGCTCTCGGTTACCTGCAAATCACTAAAATTGTATTTCTCCTTACTTGTCTATCTTGGTGATAATTATGTTGCCCCAATTAATGAAGGTGACCATCTCTCCCTCGGTGAAGGTCTCAGCGTCAGCTCCCTCCACCAGCACTCTAGGTCCATACCACACCTCCTTCATCCCCACCTCTGAGTTCTGTGTGGGCAGACAAGTTTAGCAATTTTAGTTAAGAGTTCAACACTTTAAGTTAGGGTGTCAGCAAAGACACCTCCAATCTCTGCATACTGCACTTCTGAAATGTCAAGCAGTTCTTTATCGAAGTAGGAATGCATCATTTAAAATTAAGTTACCTTGGGGTGTTTGACAGCCTCCTTCATCTCTTCTAGTGCATCTGGGATGATGACTGGGACAGAGTAGGATGCTGACAAGGCAGTATACCTTGGGGCCACTGGGTCAATAACCTGCAAAAATTGAGAGAAGTTCATTATTGCAATGGTGTTCTGGTTAGAGACGAAAATACTCATTCAAAATCTGAACTAAGGACAGTTCCGCCTAAACATTTTAAAACAATTTTAGTTTAAATATCAATGTTTTACCCAGCTGAGCCTAGCAGACACACTTGGCTGGGTAAGTTCTACATGCGCTCTAAAAATAAAAACAGGCTTTCAGATGATCATTTAAGGGGTTTCTTCATTTTGAACCTATGAGGGAACCTCAATTATTACAAGGTAAACTTTTAAAGGTTTTAACATGTACAACTGAGAAACCCTTTACAGTGTTCCTTGAAGAACATTAGAAGCATTTACCCTCCAAGGACTACTACCAAGTTGGCAAATCTGGAACTAGAATGAATGCAACGGAAATGTCACAATAATATCAGATTAAATACAACCAGTTTCTGATTGTCCCTAGTATATGACAGAGTATATCCAAACAAAATGTCAACACCAAGCAGCTTTCAAAACAAATCCAGGAGAAATGTCTGGAATAGCACCAGTCAGGGTCGAGCTGTAAAAAAGTGAAGTCACAAAATGTAACCAGGAATATATAAAATTATATTTTTAAAGAATATGGAAATCACTACCCTCCCTAGAGCAGGCCCACAGAAACAGAGATGGGGCAAAGAGGTTGTGCTGAGAGAAACTACGAAGAGGCCAATGAACACTGCGAAACAGCTACAGAGTTGTGCAGACAAGATTGGAGAAAATTACCATGTTAAATACACTGAACAAAATTATAAAGTTGCTGGACCTTGGCAGGAACATTGGCCAAACATGCTCAATGGGTGATATGTCCGGAGAGTATGCAGGTCATGCAATAACTGGAATGTTTTCAGCTTCCAGGAACTGTGTACAGATCCTTACAACATGGGGCCATGCATTGTTATGCTGCAACATGAGGTGATGGTCGTGGATGAATGGCACAACAATGGGGCTCAGGATCTCGTCACTGTATCTCTGTGCATTCAAAATGCCATCAATATAATGCACCTGTGATTGTTGTCCATAACACACGCCTGCCCATATCATAACCCCACCGCCAGCATGGGCCACTTGATCCACAACGATGAAATTCGCAAACCTCTCACCCCTTTTATTGCGGCCGTGGTCTACAGTGACTGGGATTCATCCGTGAAGAGTACCAGACGCCCCTCCAAAGTACCAGACGCCATCGAATGTGAGCATTTGCCCTCGCAATCCGGTTACCACATCTAGGGAGTACCAGGCTTGACTCGTTTTCGGTCCCTGTCCAAAGTCCTCCTGGTTGTGTTGCAGATGAAGACGATAGCTGACCATTTCAAGCTGCCACTCTGCTGATCCCCCCCTGTCCTTGTCCCTCCGGTTCTGCCTCCAATCTGGACTAGGTTGAAATACACTCTGGGCCTAGCCCACATACATTGAATT
>JACXGJ010000139.1:128537-141176 GCA_016801105.1 Esox niger | reverse complement strand
AAATTTGATTGGTTACGACAACAAACTGCAGTCAGGTCGAGACACCAATGAGGACGACGAGCATGCAGATGAGCTTCCCTGAGATTGTTCCTGACAGTTTGTGCAGAAATTGTTTGATTATGCAAACCAATTGTTGCACCAGCAGTCCGGGTGGCTGGTCTCAGACAATTTTGGCGGTGAAGATGCTGGATGTGGAGGTCCTGAGCTGGTGTGGTTACTCGTGGTCTGCTGTTGTGAGGTCGGTTGGATGTACTGCCAAATTCTCTGAACCGCCTTTGGAGACTGCTTATTGTAGAGAAATTAACATTCAATTCACGGGCAACAGCGCTGGTGGATATTTGTGCAGTCAGCGTGCCAATTGCAAACTCCCTCAAAACCTGCGACATCTGTGGCATTGTGCTGTGTGATGGAACTGCACATTTTCAAGTGGACTTCTATTGTGGCCAGGCTAAGGCACACCTGTGCAATACTCATGCTGTCTGATCAGCATCTTGATATGCCACACCTGTGAGGTGGATGGATTATCTCTGCAAAGAAGAAGGGCTCACTAACACAGATTTAGACAGATTAGTGAACAACATTTGAAAGATAGGGCTTTTGTTTACATAGTCAAGGTTTTAGCTCTTTAAGCTCCACTCATGAGGAATTGGGGGAAAAAATAACTTGCATGTATAATTTTGTTCAGTGTATGTCACCTGGGTTCTCCAAAAAACTGGGCTGCTGAACAACCACACAAATAAACCAATTACTGAAAATCTGCCACATCAAATCCTTTTATTTGGTTGGAGGAAAAGGAAATGACGTTTTAGCCTTAATCTCAAACTGTGGAGCACAAAGACAAAGCTGCTCTTCTCTGAGAAGAACTTCCCAACAGATGGTGGCAGCAGCCATGCTTTTTATAGACACAGACTAAGAAACTCAGGCTTCAGGCTTCCAGCACAGTATTGATGACAAGACTGACACCAATGTAAGACAGACTTTTCTATTTAGAGCAGTACACAAGTGGCCTACCAAAATAACTTGTTCATAGCTGTTTCCATAAGGATCCAACAAGGAAGCAAGAAAACAGCTTCCACTTTGAAAATGGGATTAAGAAAATCACTGCTTGCATGGGAAAGGCTCTGACCAGGTCAACAATTTAGCCAGAAGATGGTAAGGCTTTACATTCGTATGCGTTGTTCCTAAGAGGACACACTAACACAATGCAGAATATTAAACAAACCTGAATCAGACTGGCAGAAACCTTGGAGTGGGTCAGAGGTTAGCTTTTTGACAATGCTCCTAAACACAGTCAAGGCTACACGAGTATGTTACAAACAAGTAGGTGAGAGTGGCCTAGAACAGGCCAGTCATAGCACAGACCTTAGGAGTTGAGATCTGTTGCAAAGTTACACAGACACTATTAATTAACACCCAATTTTGAAGAGATATTTAAAGTAAAAGCAAAAAATATAAATGCACCTGGCAGAGACTTACAGCTGAAACTACAACACAATGTTGTTTAACACAAATAACAACAAACCTCGTTCTAATTCCCAATAGTTCTCACATTAAACAATTGGCATAGGTGCAGAGCAGGTGATGTTGAACACAATCCAAATTGAATGTGTTTTATTCCAGATTGTACAAACCAAATGTAAAGTAGTCCTAAGGGATATATACTTATTTCCATCTACTGTATAAAGGTTCTCCAAGGTTTCCTCAGGAAGGATCCATGTATTAGGGTTAGAGTTCTCCAAGTATTGATGTCGATACAGACCGCAAAAGAAAGTAAAAGACAAGTATATTATAGGGCTGTAACGGTACACACCTTTGACCCAAACTGTTCGGTACGATACAGGTTCAACACAGAGTGAAAAAGAACTCAATTTATATTTCTTTTATCACAGGCGATATATTTTGATATAAGACCATACAAAATGTGCACTAAATGGAACCTATTTCAGTAACATTTTGTAAGGTTGGCTGGGGGCACCCTTTATACAGCCATATAATTCAAAATACAATTGCTTTGTCAACCAAGGCTAGTACACATTAAAGCAGAAAACAATGGCACAATGGCCAACACAGGGGAAAGATAAAATGGGGTTTGCTGCTGGCAATACACCGAAAATGATGACCCATTTGCGGAGACATCACCCCGACATCATCATCAGCGCAGCTATGAGTAAAACGCAGCAGTGCCTACCAGCTGCATTCAAACAGTCCCTCTGTGTTGGCCTGATGTGGCAGGGCAATAGTGATGGGGGCATTCATGGCGTTGGATATGAATGTTTTCAGTGGTATAGAATAGCAGATTGAAGCGCTTGAAGTACATGATCACAGCTAGAAATTCCCTCCTATCCCCATCCCCAAAGAAAGTGGTTCCTAGTTTGCACAAAGAAGTCTGAACTAGCCCAATTTGCAGAATGATACCGCTCTGTGCTACCAGGTGTTCTCAGCAGCAGGAGACCTAGTGACCGCAAACCGGTCTGCCCTAACAGCAGAAAGTGGACATCCTTGTCTTCCTAACTGAGAACAAAATCATGTAGACAAGTCAGTCTGCCAGCCAGAGAATCCTGCTTTTTTGTGTTGATCACAAAAAGCATCATAATTAAACTAATTTGATAAGAAAAACCAATTTGCTTAAAAACAACAATAAAATCACCCTTTTGATTCGTCATCTTTCCTTACGTTGTACCAGAAAGAAATGAACCGTGGCCCTAAAATGTAGATATGTACCGAACTGTGGATAAACTGTACCGTTACAGCCCAAGAAAATGGCCAATCCAGCACAGCAAAACACTGAGTAGTATTTTTCCAGCAAAGCAAAAAAGAGAAATATGGGGGGAGCAGCAGGGATGACATGAGATGTATAGAGACATGTGAAGCCAGCTTGCAGATTGCATTGAGGACCCATTTTGAAAGGACATTAGCATTTAAGACAATAAGGAGCAGAGGACGTTCTAGTCCTACAAGGGTCTGTTTTAAACAATATAATATAAAATAAAAGCGGACTTGTCACGATAGGAAGGAACATCAGTGAAACCAGAAGTTGCTTTTATCAAAGCTTTTTAGATACACTACTGTACTAGTCCTCCAAATAAGAAAATTGACTCCAGTAAATCAGTCAATATTGACTTTTCAAAGATAAAATTGAATCGGAATCTGGTAGGGACCTTTACACGATAACTTGCATATGCTGGAATTAGAAAATGGAAAGCATCTCTAGGACAAAGTTTAAGCGATCATAGAGAAGGCCGCTACACCCCAAAAACAATCTGTATAAGCTAAAGCAAAATAAAAATGTAAAAGCAAATAACTATCTTTAATGGTTCTCCCACAGCTGACGAGCCCCAAAAGTATAATCCAAGAACCTTTCTTATTTTAGAGTGCTTGAAAACATAATGCGGGATGCAAAGGAAGGTAACTAAGGGATGACAGAGTCAGATACTCTTCATGAATAGGCTTGAAGTAAGCTGGGAGTGAAAGTACAGGCAAATGATTGGGGGGCAAGAAAACAACACAGATAAAAGCAAGAGGGGGAGGAGGAAGAGTAGGAAGAGTACCTTGATACAGCTAATTGGCAGCTTGGAAACAGAAGTAGTGAGATGCAGTTTAATGTCATACAGGAGAGAGAGAGGCTGGAGGTTTGGAGTTGGTAAAACAAGATCAAACAGGGTGGGCAATACCAATGTAATCCAAACCCCCTTGCCTTTGGTATTACCAGGTTGCTATTACTAGGAGTTAAAACAAATGTTATTCCCTGACTTTGACATACATAGCAACCTGTCAAATTTGTAGTAAGAAGTGTTTTGACTGTGAAAATATAGGTTTCTGTGCAATGCAAGCCTACATTGAGCACTAAATGTCAACTTGACAACACTGTCCCCCTCACCATGGCTGCGCTTTCTGATGACATCAGCCAGCTGGATACACAGGGAGTAACTTTACGAGGTGGCTACTGCATGAAATGGACAACGTCATGCAGAAATTGAGAAATGTAAGATACAGGGAAGGGTAACATGGTTGCTCTGAATGTTAAAGTTTGAGAGTTTAATTATGGATAGGTGAAATTAATTCATAAATACAAATGTCACAACAGAAAGTACCTAGCTCTTCATAGTTGATTTACAATGTCCAAATCTAAGAGGATGGGCCACAAAAGTATTTGTGGCATGTTGACAGGGAAATTGCAAATGCTGTAACAAGTCCGCACCTATTAAACATATAATTTAATTCTATGACCATAGTCTGAGTCCCATCAACTCAAAGAATGGGTTTCATGGGCCCATTTAACACCTGTGCCATGAAAAGCATGTTTTGAATGGTTTATGTTTATCTTATAAGCAGCAGGCAGGAGACATAGGAGGGTTAGAAAAAGCCTGTAAACGTTGAATTGGCCCTACAAAGTGGATTTGAGGGTATGAAGGATACAATATTTCTTTAAGTTGATCAATGACAATGTAACCCCCTACAGACAGACATAGTAAGAAACCAATTGATTTCTGCAGGGGGGAACAGAGCAGCACTGAACAATCGGCATTATAACATACCCTGCTGTTACGTGGTGTGAAGTGTCATGTGACCCCCTTTTAGTTCAGTGGGTTTATGGTGGGTTCACAAAAACAACTCAATGTTAGAGATAATGACTGAAATTAAATTATATTTAATAGTGTTTTTGAATAAAAACAAGCACATAAAAAAATGGCACTGACAGAGCTAAACAGAGCTACAGAATGAAGAGGATTAGTTGAAAGGAATGATGGGAAGGATAAGAGGAAAGCAGAGAAGTGCAGCACAAGACATATGAAAGGCAGCCGTGCAAGCAGTTACAAGAGCCGTATCAGAATGTGTGTGAGAGAGTCCCATTAAGTATCCTGGGCATTTGTTTATGCTTTGTCATATTTAGACAACTGCACAATGTGTTTGCACAGCCTTAAAAACCCCAGTCTTGTCAAATATACTGTATCAGCAAAGTCTTTCTCCTCATGCCACTGATTATGAAGCAGGCAATTTTAGAAAGGCTCAGACCTGCTGAAACCCCACAATGAGGTTAATTGGGAAACACTTCGATCAGGATCAGTTTAAATGAATGTACAGGGAGGAGTGTGTGGAAAGCAAGATCAGTACTCATGCATACCTTCTTGTTAAAGGCCCAGATCTTGTCCCATTCCATGTTGACGACAGACCTGGAGCCACCCTTGGAAAGTGGAGGACAAAACAAGACGTTTAAAAACTGAGCCAAAAAGCTAACAGGAAGACAGGACAGGATTACATTCCAAAGTAAATTTGGACAAAGTACTACTCTAGAGATCTGGACGAGTTTCTACCACCTTTGAGGATTTCCACATTATCATTAACTTCATAGAAACATAATTAATGGAATGGGTATTACAATCTCAAGTCAACGTTCTTTCTGTTCAATTAATCGTATTCATTTTAAAGGACACTTCATGTGGGGGGTTACTTTCACTTGACGTAGGCAGTTGGAAGGAGCACCTGTAAGGCATGTCGATGAACTGTAGGAAAGGAAGATGATTGGAGATATACATAAAACTTGTGCCGATGACTTGTTTCCACCACACCCCGGCTCCGCAAAATGTGTGCGCGGAACAAATCCAACCATTTACATTTGATTGCAATAGGAAGTCTAAAGTGACCTCAAGCATGTGTGTGCGCACGCACGCACACACGCAAGGGAAACTGGCAAAAGGTCCCCATGAGTCAAATGCTTTATGGTTTTACTATACTCATGGGGACATTTGGTCCCCATGAGTACAGTTAGACCTAAAGCACACGTGTTGAACAAGTCTCCCTGCCAGCTCCCACCTACTGTCAAATTCAGCAGTGGGCTTGCCCTTCTGTGCTTTAGTGGCTGCACTGTCATCGTCGTGGACTTGCAGGTGTCCTGTGACAGTAACTCTGTCAGGGTGACAATGGGCTTTAGAACAGAAACAATGTCCTCTGCAATTGGGCCGTTGTTAAGTCTAAATATTGGTCAGCCCTCTTGCTGGTACCAGGGTCCGCAGTAACTGGCCCTAAAACGTTCAAGCATGTAGAAAGTAGAGTTTCAATGAGTTGATATCTTGGGTAAGTTTGTGTTCAGTCACTTTCTGTAGTTGTTACTTTTCTTTAAGTGCTGCAGTGGCTTTAGCACTTTTTGACCAATCAGACGCCTCTCTTTGTAGGGATGCATTAATGCATAACGAACCACTTACACATTTCACCAGAAGAGATCGCTGGTTAACATGTCTATACACAAAATCAGGATTGCTCCGTTGTCATGTATGACAGCCACTCGCTTTTCTCCTGGTATGTTATATGCATCCATGATTTCGCTCAGTCTTTGAGCCATGTTCATTGCGGTGTGCCTCTCTTACATCTTTTTTGTTACTAAAACAAACGACTCCAGTTGAAAGTCATCTGTAATAAAACGGGCAGACACTGTCACTTAAGCTTCTAATGTCGTCCAAATGTCTGTAGTGAAACTTTCTACTGCACTGTCCTTAACTCTCTCCATAACCACCCTGCTCATTGTGTCATATTTTGCCATTGCTACGTGCCTGTCTCTTTTAGGAACACTGTACCCTGGCTCCAGAGTTACCATCAGCTTCCTAAATCCTGCCCCCTCAAGAATTTTAATGGTTTCATATCTAGTGCAAAGAAATCTACAATGCCATCTGTAAATGCACGTTTTGATGTCTGCGTGAGTGGGGGCCTCAAATCTACAGTTTTCAGGGTTAATCACTGAATGTGGGACGGACCTAGCAGAGAAAACATATGTTTTAAATTAGCCTTGGAAATAGACATGCCTGTATTATATTTAGCCTATGTATAGCCTGCATGATAATTGCAAAATAGCCATCTAATAGATGCCTAGCTATGCAACTTATCAGTTTCAAATAGTTTGCATTACTCTTTATTTGGGTTGTCCTTTAAAAGTTTGAAATGCCACCATACTTTAGACTTCTTCTGAGACCTAGCCTTTGCCAACAATTCCACCACCTCAGGTTTCAGCTTCTCTTATCAATTTGGCCTAACCACCAGGCAGCACGTGTGGTCATGCACATTCATTTTGGTGTAAGCGTGCCAGTTTGCCCTGCTAGACTATAAAATACAGGCCTACAACTTTAATTATTGTAATACTCCAATATCTTTGGATTTGACTGACAAAAAACACTATAGCTTGACTTGAAGACTGTCAGTCGACTGAGGCTTCTCCAAATGATTATTTGACCTGTTGACTTTCAGGGTGCCGCCCTAACATACAAATCTTTAAGATTTAGTTACAGAAAAAATGTGATTCTGCAAATAGTAAGGCAATCTTCTTGGAGAATATCATGTTTATGAATTTTGAATTGTATAAGAAAGGTGAAGTTAAGAGGCAGTCAAATGTGGCAGATGGATATGTATGCAAAGTCCTTAAGTATGAACAACTCATCGCAGTTTTACCACAAAAATGTAAGAGGCAATTATTCAATCTAGAAATGAATGAAGTCTGTTCATTAAATTAGCACCACCGATTATAAACCAGGCATGATGCAGAACCCCACACCTACCTGCGCAGCGATGAACTGTTTGAGGCCCTCAACTGTCATTCCTCTGCGTAGGACACCTCTGACTGTGGGGAAGCGAGGGTCATCCCTGAACAAAAGAAAACACGTGATTAATAATAATGAATTAAACTCATACAGTGCTTTTCTGGGACCCAAAGACGCTTCATAGCTGGTACAGAAGAAACAAGAGGAGATCGAATTGGACAATACACAGACAATCATAAAGACAAGGACTCAAGACATGACACTGGACAAAGGGGAAAGGCAGGGGCTAGTGGTAGGCTGATTTTAACAGACGAGGCTTTAGGTGGTGGATGAAGATGGTAACAGATTCAGAGTCACAGATTGATTTTGAAAGAGCGTTCCGAAGCTTTGGAGCAGCCCTAGAGAAAGCCCTGTCTCCAAAGCTCCCTAGCAGAGATGGTTGGAATTGGGGAACACAATCAGAGAGGTAGGGTGGAGCAAGCTGATGGAGGACTCTATAGGTGAGCAGAGAATTTATAAATCAATGCGCTCCATGATAGGAAGCCAGTGGAGTTCCTGGAGGATAGGGGTGATGTGCTGACAGGACTTGGTGTGGGTGAGAAGTCTGGCACTGAGTATTGGACCATTTGTAGCTCATGGAGAGAAGAATTGACGTCCGAAATAAGAATTACAGTGGTATATTCGGGAGGAAATGAATGCATGTATTAAGGTTTCAGTGGCCGTATGGGAGAGGAGGGCCTTTAGCTTGGCATTACTGCAGAGGTGAAAGAATGAGAATTGTATGTCTTGTGATTTATTCAAAGCTGATGGAGGAGTCCCAGATGATGCCTAGGTTGCATGCAAGGGCTGAGATACAACAATGTTGTCGATGGTGACTCACTCATGACTGTCAAATGCTGCACTCAGGTCGAGGAGGATAAGGATGTTGAGAGGACCAGCAGAGATGAGATGTTTTTTGGTGTGGGCTTTGGTAGGGCCCCGACCAGGGTTCTTTTAGATGGGGGTTGACTACACTCGTTTTGTGTAGTTTGATGGGAAAGTGCCATGGGTGAGAGAAATAATTTGTGTGACGTATGGACAGGGGGCAGAAAGGGGATCCAGGGCGTAGGTAGTTGTTTGGTTAGTGGGGTTTGTAGAACAGGGTGAAGAGGGGAGGTAATTAACTGTGGAAGCAGGGAATGAGGGAGAAGGATCGGCCAAAGATGAACTAATATGAATAATCTCCTTGAATATCTGAACAAAAAAGAGTTTGCAAGCAAAAAGGATGTTGAGGTTGGAAAAGTGTCTTGACTGTGGAAAAGAGTGCAGGAGTTGGTGTTTGTGATGGTGTTGGAGGTGAGAGGTTCTGGCAAGATGGAGGGCATCTCTCTAAAGACAGAAGTGAAGCTTTTATAGGCTTCAGCATGGACAGTTAAACACGTTCTATTCTGGCATTCAAGACCGCAGGCCACCTGCTTATAAAACAGGGTGATGAGGATGTGTAGGAATTTATTTTAATTTGGAGTGTGGCCATGTAGTTGAGACAAAACAGCGTAGTACTTAACAGGTTAACTAGATCTTCAGACATATTGAAGGAATGGTTCAGGAGAAGGGCAGAGAAGATCGCATCAGCGAGTTTCAGGGGGTCGACTGCTTTTATACTGCAAAAAGGGATGAGTCATTTCTTAGTATTGTCGGATATGTTTGAGGAATAAGATAAACTCAGACTCTTGTGGGCAGACAGCAGGAAGAGCAAAGGGGAGATGTGGGGGCCAATAAAGCAGACAAGTTCAAGAATGTGGCCTTTTATATAAGTGGGGTAATTGACATGTTGGGTGATATTAAAGCAGTCCAGAACCGCAGTGAAATAAGAGGTAGGTTTGGAGCTTGGAGAGTCGATTTGAATATTCATGACACTGAGAACAGAAGGCATGGCGAAAGTGATGAATATAAGGGTGTCAGTGACAACTACGCCATCTGCTGCCCATCCTCCCCCTGCAGGAGGCAGGCTTCAGCGCTCGATGTCACCGGCCTTCTGACACCATTGCCCCATCTAATCAACTCATTGCACCGGTTGTCTCGTCTAGCGCACCTGATCATCATTCAGTCATTCCCCTCAGTATATATGTTCCCTCTGCTCCCTTTGTCTTTGTGTGTTATTGTCTCACTATTATGAGCATTGTCAAGCTCCCATTAAAGAAAACAGAAACACCGACTCTGCTATCCGCTCCTCCTTGCTCACCTCAAAGAGCTGACAGTGTCAGCATAGGATGCCCAGCGAGCAGGCATACATAGTTACCTCCAGAGTAAGGCAATAGTTGTTATTAATGGTTTCCAGAATGAAGGGAGAGTAGTGTTTGTTCAAACACAGAGAAGCTGCATTTAGCAGTTACGCTGTACACAACTGGAATAAACTATCAGAAGATCTTAAACATTTCACCGTGTCCATTTTTAAATCCAGGCTAAAAACACTATTTTCACATGCCTATGACTGAGCTCTTAAACTTAACGACACTGTGAGCTTTATAGCTTCCAAAGTTTTTACCAGCACCGTTTAGTCTTACAGCTTTTATAGCTTCCTATGTTATATTCTATTTCTATATATGTTTAATTATTATGCTGTATTTTATATTTCTTTTCTTGATTTATTTTGTTATTAAATGTATATCTTGCTATCTTTTACCAATTGTAATGCATGTTCTGTTGCAATCAGAGGAATAACCTCTGTGTAAGGATGGATCTGACCGTTTTGATTCAATTGAATTATTTTTATTTTCACTTTAAAGCACATTGAATTGCTTCTATGTAGGAATTGTGCTATATAAATACATTTGCTTGCTTGCAAAGTAAAGACTGCAGGAGAAAACCTTAGTTATCCGAGCATGAGTGAAGACAGGGGGAGAAAATTGGGAAGATACATGGCAACAAGATTATTAGTAGCCTATAAACCAGCCAAACAAGGCCACAACAAACCAACCCAGCCTATACCAGAGAATACCTTTGGGGACAGGCTATGGAGCTAGCCAGTAATCAGGCAGTAGATTTGGGGTAGCAGGCTTTTAAACATGGTGGAGCAGCATAGACACTCAATAGTGGAAATCCAGAGGGAGTTGGAGAATAAATCAGTAGATATAATACAGTCAGGTGTTGGTTATCCAGTGGGGGATGAAGCATTAATCCGCAGATGTATTTCCAATACTTTCAGAGATTAGCAAGCATGTCAGCGGTCTACAAATTGTACACTGTTAGCGAGCAAGCAAACCCAGTGGCGCAGTTCACACCACAACGGAGACATGCGTTACTGAATAGAAAATGGACTGTGTCTACGGAGCAAATACGGACTTTGCGCTAACAAGCCAAAGAGTATATGAATTCTAAATAAAAACAGTGGTCAAGAAAAGTAGACCCAACATAAACAAGGCATAATTCCAGGGAGAAGCAGCAGTCCAATGCAACACCAGCAGATACTCTCCCAGGGATAAAGGATCAAATGATTTTAAACTTGAGGAAATGAATGACAGCTATTTCCCTTAACATAGGGAACCACACTGTCATCAATGCAATGCATACTGTCCATTAAAGCAAGGGGCCCTGTCCAAATAGCAAAGAAGCAATATGAAGGAGTTTGGTACTAACGTGCATTTGTGAAATAAGAACACAGATCCTCCTTTACCTTGCAGGAATTGTTACTAATGTTGTCATACTGAATACGATCATGTCGTATGAAAGGGTATTAACGAAATAACTGAACAAGCCAAAAGCTCCTGTTGGCTTCCAGTAGCCTGCCGCCACAACCATATTTTTCATAA
Organism: Esox niger; assembly: GCA_016801105.1. Taxonomy (NCBI): domain Eukaryota; kingdom Metazoa; phylum Chordata; class Actinopteri; order Esociformes; family Esocidae; genus Esox; species Esox niger. The sequence continues at coordinate 129,865 of JACXGJ010000139.1, read as the reverse complement.
AATAAACTGTGACAATAATCCACTCATTATCAGTTTGTCATCTCATAAAATCCTTGGTTGCTACAGCAGAGGGGGAAAAATTAATATCCATGAATAGGTCGGCAAAGTCAGTCCCTGTGACAGAAATACTGTCATTTTTAAATAGAATAATTTTCTATTGTAAAATGACATTAACCAGTTGAATGTGTTAGTGTGAAAGAGACAAAACAAAAATACATTATCTGGAGCAGTCAGGGGGGAAAAAAGAGAATAACCAAATATATCAAACTACGCGATTATTTGACTCACCAGCCGTCGACATAGCCCTGATCCACAAACCAGGTGAGCTTACGCTTGGAGAGCACAGTGTTGTTGAGGTTGAGCCGGGCGTACTCCCAAATGTAGGGCTTGCGCAGGCCTAGCGCCTCGATGACCCAGTAGAACTGGTCATCGCGGTCGTGGTACTCTGTGGTGCGCAGCGCATGGGTCACGCCCTCCACGCTGTCAACGATGGGGCAGGCAAAATCATATGTGGGGTATACCCTGTGGGTGGCGGGGATGGGGAGAGATATATTGGTCAGTCTTTTGGAAATGCGGTTTCTTCTACATGCTCTGGACCGCTTGCTAACATGTAAAACTGGTGTTTCAGTACAGCAGCGTACAATTTACAATGACAGGCAACTTGTTATAAAAGCACCACACTCGCTGTGCCAATAAAGTGGGTCCTAAGATAAATAAATGGTACCCAAACACTCTGCAAGTCTTATGTAAAAATGGGTGGATTTTGTGCTCGCCTTAGAGGATTTAAAAGCTGTGCTGGAGAATTTTTATAAAATAAACAGAAAAGCTTTATTCTGCTTGTCCAGGCAGCTTCGCCCCCCTCCAGTTTTAGTAAACTTGTTTTTCCTTCTTCAGAAGCACTTCAAGTCCCCTTACTTGTAGGTGTTGCCGGTACGGGGGTGGGGGGCGTTCTTGCAGCGGTAAAGGGTGGGGTCACGCAGGCAGCCGTTGTTGGAGGCCATGTCAATCTTGGCCCGCATGCAGCAGGTCTGGCCGTACTCTGTGCCGGCCTTCATCTCCTCCCACATTTTCAGGTTCTGTTCTACAGCTGTTTGTGTGTGTGTGTGTGTGTGTGTGTGTGTGTGTGTGTGTGTGTGTGTGTGTGTGTGTGTGTGTGTGTGTGTGTGTGTGTGTGTGTGGGGGGGGGGGGTTACAAAGAAGAACATGGGACGGGAGCAGGAAGAGGGAAGGAAAGAGACAAGTGGAAGGAAATCAGCTACGATGGCACAGATATTGGGATTCCACTAAAGCTTCAAACAGCATTTATCCCATTCAGGGACAAAGCGTGC
>JACXGJ010000139.1:11941-128437 GCA_016801105.1 Esox niger | reverse complement strand
TGGCCATTTCAACAGCTAATTGGCCATTCATTAATGATACTGACATGGTTAAACTGACCAAAGTTTCTTACTAAGATTACCTCCACCACAAATAGCATCTGAATTGTATGAAATTTGCCAATGGCTATTTAAACAATATATTAGCCAGTAATTGGCTAGTAAAATTATTGCTAATAATATTGCTTGCGAGTCTGCCAAAGCTATTTCATTTCATAAGAATGTATTTTTTCCTTTCATTTGTGAATGACATTGATAAAATAACTATCAATAAAGGTGATGATAACTAACTCCTTCATCAAGTTAAAAGACAAGAGAATTGTGGAATCTACCAGAAATAGTCGCAATGCTGTATAAACCAAGTTTTATTGTGGCCCACAAATAAAATGTATAAATGTCATTGCTTTCAACAGATTCGAACTTGGGTCTTCCATGTGAGAGGCACTGTCTTTAACGATTTCACCAAAACATTATACTTTTCAGGAGTCACAAAATTTACTGCCATCATAGCGTCTATGAACTGAATGGCTTTTGCCACTGGCTATTTTAACAGCTTATTATACAGCAATAGGCTTACTAGTATCTACTATCTTCCTAGGAATATTCTTAAGACTCGAGCAATTGTTAGCGAGACTGAAGATAAACTTTTCCATGCCAGAAACAGTCGGAATATAACCGTATACAGTTTTAGATTAGGCTTACTATAACATAACTACTGTATGCTGTAGCCAATAAATGTGTCTGTCTATCCAGACCTAAAACACATGCACAAATGCGTATTTTGAAAATCCACCAGAAACAGTCGCAATATAACTGTAAACAGTTTTATTTCAGACTTATTATCATGTAAATACTGAAGGCTTTAGTCAGCAACATTTTCATCTATACGGAATCATTCATAACGCGTACTTCGCTTTGCCTGTGAGTATAACGTTTGAATTCGTTGTTATAACATGCGCTCCTTCACACGTGTTTGTTGTTTACGTTCCTCAATCAAAGCGGTAGTAGTATGGTCGGGCCCAGTTAGTCAGAATGATGCAATATATTCTTGTTAACCTACTGTTAGCAAGTGGATGAAAGTCAACTAATTTAAGGGAAGATGGAATACATTCACTGAATTCATGCTACCGCCAGAAAATATATTTGGCCACAAAACGCAACATAAAGTTCAGCTGCGGAACCGAAAGGCAGTTGAGAGTGCAGAACACGATGAGTTAAGCAGATGTCTGTTGATTAATATTGTCTTCTAGTTCGGTTGATCTGCGTGTCAACCACATGGCTTCTTCAATACACGCGGTCACATTTGTCACACAAACAGTCATTAAGCCGATTTTACATGAGAACAACACCTTGTCCTTCACGCATTATGTAGTATCGCTAATATGATATTGGAAGTTTTTAGACATGTATTTCGGTTAACCGAATACTATTCGAATGACACATAATAATTGGATAGTAAAATATGGTCCAATGCACATCAAACAGACTAACAATCGAATTCAAACAGTGTCTCGCTGTAGCCCTTACAGTTATTGCGGTGCTTCGACTCAGTGCGCTGCTCCCTCTCTGCCTTCATCTGCTCGGGCGGCGTGTCATCGATGTAGGCCTTGCTCTCTTTCAGCAGCTGCTCAGCCATGCTCTGGATGCGGGGGAAGTGGTCACTGGTGTAGGTGAACTGGTCCGGCTTAATCTGCAGCATAGCCACATCCTCCAGGATCACCTGTGAGGAAAACAAAGCAAGGGAGCAGTTTGATTGACATAATCTATTTTCAGGTATGATCACAATCCCTTGTGAAAATCAATTTTTTTGCTTAAGAGCAAAGACGGCCAAGTTGGAAATACCATACTGAATGCAGGCATGTCCAGAAGGTCTGGAATTAAAGCAGTTCTTTGTCTGTCTAATATTTGCCTTAAGGCATAAGCAATTCCTTAACTGGCATTTAGGCTGTGTTTCAAAAGATGATTTAGAAGGATTTAACAGGGGACATTCGCAGGGTAGGATACCTTCTCAAAGTCCTCCTTTTCTTTCTCTGGGTTGGTGTCGTCAAAGCGCATTATGAGCTTGCCCTTGAATGTCAACTGGTAGTGCTGATTGAGCAGGGCAGCTTTCGCATGGCCAATGTGTAAATACCTGTGACACCGTAAAAGAGAGACAGAGGAACAGCATTAATAGGAACACATAACAGGTAAACATTGACAGTTTTCCATGTAATTGTTTAGCTGTTCTCCTTTTAACTACATACAAGTGTTAACACTAACCCGCTGGCCTCAGGAGGGAAACGGACCACCACCTTGCCCATCTCGGCTCCTGGCAGTTCCACAAACTTCCCCACATCCTGCTTCTTATCCTTCTCCTCCGACTGGAAATGAGGACAAGGTTAATAGGGAATTCATGATTGATTTGGACATGAAGTTCAAACAAACACCAATATTGGTTAGTCATGCTTTTTTCTTCTTCTAAAAACTAAAACCATTAAAGTCACCTGTATCGTTACAAATGATAATATTGCAATAATGGCAAATCTATGGAGCTAGTTGGCAATACCGGCACCATAACATTTTATACATCATACAAAAATCATATTACGTTACTAAGTTACAAGAGATTTAACATCACGCTCCTCTCTCTGCATGTTTATTGAATCACAGATTCCGGGGCCTAATACTGACACAACTGACAAACAAAGCAGCTACAAAACAACCTAATCTCATACATTTCTACATGTAAGGAAGACATTTAGCAAGTTGACCACTGACACTTGAACTTACGTTGGACTTGAGCGGAGGGGACTTGCTGCTGGCATACTTGTTGCTGATCGTGGTGAAGGGGACCTGGGAGCCCAAGAAGGAGGACCAGCGGGCAACATGGGAGAAGACTTCTGCCTGCTTCTGGATTGACTGCCACTCGCTGCTTCCTGGAAAGTGAAGAGAGAAAGTGAGAGACAAGGTGAATCTCTCACTGTACTGTTAACACACTTAACACTAAAGGTATGTTAAAAAGAAGACTTGATGAAAGTCAAACCTCAATTCAATGTGTAGCTTTACCTTTGAGTGTTATCAATTTATAGCTTTATGTGAACACCTTGGTACAACCAAAATATACAGGGGCACACATCAATATCTCTGTGCTAAGTTGTATGACTATCTTCACCCACCTGTGGTGACAGTGCAAGAGGCCAATTAAGGTTGGCTGGGTCACTTGGATTGACACTGACCTTTGAGTGCAGCCCACACACAGAGATCAGCCAAGGTCAGGCTGTGGCCCACAAGGAAGGTGCGCAGGGCCAGGGCCTTGTCCAGCTCGCCCAGGGATAAAGCAAAGCCAGACTGGTCTGAAACACGCCGTGCACTGAACTCAAGCCAGTGGTCCACCTACAGAGAAGGTAAGAGTAAGGCAAGAGAGAAGCAGTGAGGGAAAAGCAAACTGACATGAGATGCCTTGGATGCTCCAAATAAATCTTAGGAACGAGCTTAGCTGGCAGAATATTGTTGAATGCTGAGCAATAGCCCACAAACAGCATCACATATGTGTTACCCTTTGTAGTGTGTAATGTGTCGCAGTCCACATCACATGCATCTGGGATCAGAGATGTGGTAGTTAGACTCAAACCTTTCTTATAGCCTCCTGTATGTCAATTAGAGATGCAAAAATCTGGACTGCCACAAAGCCTCCAGGTCCCCAGAGCTATAGGCAGGAAGACCGCACTCTGGGCTTAGCACAGACATCGCCATTAATTCAGGGCTTTTGGTTGGAGAAAGTCTGGACATTGATCCTCAGGATGACATCTTCGATGCACTTGAATATATGCTGAGACAGAGTCTGTGTATTCATCAGATGTTCTGCAACACAGAACATCTGCCAATCTGTTGGTTCAAAGCAGTCCTGTAGAGTGGTAATGGATTCCTCACTCTAGCACTACACTGCCCAAAAATGGTTCTTCCTGTTTTACAGGTTCTGTAGGTAGGGAGGAAAGAAATTTAGGTGGGATCCGAACTTACCAAAGAAAGGGCGTGGGAGAGGTTTGTAGCTGTTCCGAATTTGTGAATAAAAATAGTCAAGAGTCTCATTACCACACGTAGAAAGTTCATGCGCTGGTGGTATTTAGGCAAAACTTTCCTCATATTATCCCTATTGAAGTCCCCAACATCAATAAAAGCTGTCTCAGGGTGAGCGTCCTCTAGTCCACTAATTAATCCATATAGGTCCTCTAGCGTGTTCTCCACCTACGAGGGTATGTTCTGTGATAACAGTGGAACTGAATTCCTGTGGAAGGTAGAAGGGCCGTACTTAAAATAAAGAACTCCTTCCACCTTAGTAGGGCTGCCTCGACATTTACCTGATTTTGAGGTTCTGTCCCCAGCACACAGCAGGTCGCAATGTCCTGCTGGAAGTTAAGCCATGCATGCAGTTTTTCCATTTTATTGTCCAGGGATTAAACATTTGCAAGCAAAATGCTCAGTAACGGCAAACTGCAGTATCTTGTCTGAGTTTTACAGTGGTTACCGGCATGTTTGCCTCTTTTCTTTCTCCTCCCTCATCATGTTAGTAAACAAATCGATGGGAGGACATAGGAGTCACAGCAACTGCTCCGGCAAGTTGAAAAAGTCTGTATCCAGTAATGAGCTAACTTCCAAAAGTTCTTGACAATCAGACTGTATGAGCAACAGTGCAACATGTACACAGACAAAAACAATACAAACCGTAATAAACACAAAACTACATAGTGAATGCGGAGCCATTGTCAGTATGACCTTCCTTTACGGCGCACAGCTACATGATTAGGTCTGGGTACCGTCACTGATCGCACAATTTGAATTGTTTTCAATTAAAAAAGACCCGATTCAATTGAGATTCGATTTAGATTGGATATAGTGATAACTACAATACCAATTGTGAGTAAGGAAACTAAGAACTTCAAGGGAACCCACCAGATTGAAACACATGGTAGTTTACTAAATGTTAACATTGAACATGGATATGTATGGATAAAATATTACACTGAATATCTTTAAATAACGATTTAAAAACGAATAGCTTCATTCATTTTCTTTTCACAAAATATGAAAAGTTCCTCACTTATAAAATAGAATGAAATGACACTAAGGCTAGGCCTTGATTTTCAAAAGAGTGCAAGTCGTTCAAGAAAAGTGCACTTCAACAACAATAAATGAAAATAATTTGTATTGCATGTGAATTCTGCAAGTGACGATGTGTAGAACACTCCTGCTAGCTTGTCAAATTAAAGAAAAAGCGGTTCAAATGAACGATAAAATTGAACAAGTCAGTCATTAATTGGTCCTTAAACAAAACCTCTGTTTTCACAAGAATTTGTGTGCACCATCACAATCACTAATCAATAAAAAAATTATAATCAATCAATTACTTGGATTCATTATTGCAACCTGAGTCCAATTATCAGTTACAAACATATTTAGAATTCTGCCTGGCTTGATATATTTTTCACAGTGAACGTAAACAGCCGCTGGTCAGAGCAAGTGGAACGCACGTAATTCAATTATGTTGCTGAAATCCATCACCAACTGTGTGACTGAATGATACAGTTGAACAAGTCATTATAAAGGACGGGTTATTTGAGTCAGTTAAACATTTTTCATAAATAATTAATAGTTTGAAGTCTGCACATCACTATTGACAGCAGAGCTGCTGAAATTGCGGTCTGCTGCGCCAGGAACCTTTCTAGGATCTAGCAAAAAGGTTCCTAGAGATCCTAGAAACACTATTCCAACTGGTAATCATGACAAACAGAATCAGCTTCCCTTTAAGCACATGGCTGGCCGTAGTGCTAAGAAAAAGGTTGCAGTGAGCCACGCCCAACCAACCAAGCATACAATCGCTGGAAGGTGGTGAAACAGCCAACGTGACTAAGCTCCATCAGTGTCACATCATAAATATTAGCAGCATTGTCCCTGGTTCTTTCCCTTTAAAATCCCACCTATTTAAAACTTCCAAAGAGAAAATGCATAGATTTATAATATCGATTTCTGGATTAAGAATAGATTTTAGATTGTCCAAACAAGAATTCCATTTAATCCGAAAATATTTTTTTTACCCAGCCTTGCAATTGATACCCACTTATGGGCTTATTTAAACAATGATGGACTGACAGAGAAAGATACATATTATTGCAGGGCGACAAAAGGACAGAGTGAGCAAATATATCGGTGGGGCACAAGCTGAAAAGTAGTAGGGGGAAATTAAACCGGGATCTTTGGTGAAGATAAATGTTAAGTCCACACTCAACAAAGTCGGGAGTGTTACCACTAGGCCACACGAACTGATGTCATTCAATTAGCCTATACTAAAACAACTAGAAAATGTTTGCGGCCTCAAATGCCTAGAGTGCACAGTTCAGTGGATCACTGCCCAATTTGCAAATCAACACCTTTACCTCAGTGAAAATTAACAATAGCTATGCTTCCACAGTGTGTGGCTGCATGATAGTGTGAGAGAAGCAGTAAGTGAGAATAGAGATGAGCATGTGCTCATTTCTCACCTCAGTTTGTTCCATCATGTTGGAGCCATACAAGCCCAGCGCAGGAGCCACGCGGGCAAGATAGCGTGCAATGGAGTTCACGTCGCTGAACTGCACCGACCTGCAGGTGACAGAAAGAGGGCAAAGACAACCACTTTGTCAGACAGATGACAGACTTTAATGCTGCACGTTAAATATTTAAAAAGAAAATATCTATTTATTAGCCATTTGCAACATTCGCAAACCATAGCAACTACCTAAACCTGCTAAATCTAATAAATAAGATCAATTTATCATAGCTTGTTATGGCTGAGCAATATCAACAAAAGTCAGTATTGCGATTAGTGGACTCAATAACCTCTAACAACATATTGCAATAACTGTTTTAAAAAAAACACTGACAGCAATTGTGCCATATTCTAATGAAGTTCAGACATTCTGCTAACAAAATTTGTGTAATTAAAATTAAGAAGTACCTCAATAACAATACATATTGTTATCGAGATAATTGGGTCCACTTATTGTGATACTGACTTTTGTTGATATTGCTCAGCCATTTAAAGTCTGCTAATTAGTGAAAGTGTCATTAGAAACATTTAGGATCATGCCACTGCCAGATATTCTTGCAGCTGTTCTAGCAAAGTTATTTTGTACTCACTCTGAGATGTGGAGTTTGTTGTCTTTCCCATCCTCCACAGACACGGTTATGCTACCCTTCACAAGCTCCGCAGCCAACAGTGCCCCTATCGGAGTAGAAGATAATCCAAAAATAATTGGAAACAATCCCACCTGTCACAATACACAATGTATTCAATGACAGACAGTCTTAAAAAGAAACTGTGCAAACATTCCCTTCATGGTATGCACACCATACCGGTTAATCAGATATTTATTAGATCCATAGGCACTCTAGCGGCACGTAAACTACATCACGGTACAAATGACGACCTGCTTATTTAATTCATTTAGCAGATGCTCTTAGCACTAAGAGTAGGCAACGCATACATTTCATATAGGCCCCCCATGGGAATTGAACCCACAACCCAGGTGTTGCTCCTACAGAGCTATATGCCATAATACAGCAAAAAATGCCTCTCACTATATACATTTTGAAAAACGCTAATTTCACACCATTGTTATTTCTCTGAAAATGGTATACATGACAAATAATAGTATTAAAAAAATGACAAATATGTTGACAGAAAAAAATTGTTATTAGACCTAAAAGCATATTAATGTAAACACATAACATTACATAAGAACAATTATTATGGCGCATCCTATCTAGCCAACATACATAAAGGACCTGGAGTACAAACAATATTGTTGGGTAACAACCTATACTGCTTTTTCAGCTCTTTTGTGGGGCAAACAGCGGACCTGTTAATAATGATACGGTACATAAACAACTCTTCATAAAAAAACATCAAAACGTATTTAGTGTCTTCAAGCCTCAGCAAATCTATATAGAAAATGTGATTATCTTAAAGGATCTAACCTAACCATAAGAAAAACGCTATTACTGTAGATACATAAGTTCGCCGTGCTGTGAAAAAAGTTAGAAACATTATTTAGACGCGTGAACAGACTTTTTGAAAGCTTGTCAGTCTGTTTCGTGTCGCTTGCATCAGCCAGTAACACCCGAGCGGCTGAGACGCACTGAATGGCGCTATGTTGAGTACTTGAGGTCAGTAACTGTAACAAGCAGAAAATAGCTAGACCAAATCACACAGATTCTAAAAGGAAGAGTTAATGTCGGATTATGACCTGCCTAGACACATTCACCAAAATGTGTTATTACCTAGACAGGAGAAAGTTTTTGGTATATATACACATTTCAGATAATCAAAAGCTAGTTATTTGACAAATAAATAGTTGACGTTTATTTGGATCAACTGCTATAATGTACCAACATAACAGTACAGTAAACGCTCCTACTACATAATGATAGCTTCATTGTGCCACGACGATCGAAGCAGTGCTAGCTACTCAACCGTCTCTATAATTATGACAGTCATCACAGACGGTGGACATGCTAACGTTAGCTAACAAATTACATTAGCGTGCTGGTAGGTGTACAGCACTGATTAACAGTAAGTCAAATACTGTTTTTTTACTGATTTTAGCTTTAGCTTGCAAATGTTCATACTACACATACCTAAAGGAGGGTTGCTGCTATTAATAATAAGGTTCAAAGCCATGCTTTCTCCTCCCTTTCTGTTCTTGAAGGCTCTCGCACAGTCTCAAAACCTTCCCGAAGTCGGCTTACCCACAGCCACGCAGCAGCAAGCCTCTTTCAATACGTGCAACCGGCTTTAGGAACCCCCTTAAAAATGGTAGAGGAAAAACACGTTCCACAAGACTAAATGTAATAAGTGTATGGTACGGCTTAAACATTTTATAAAAAATTTGAAACATATATACCATTATTTTTTACATTTGGTAGTGATAAGCTGGTACGAATTTTAAAACATTATTATATATGTTTCCCTACAGCAACAGTAAACCCAGGACTGTTCTTCAAGCGCTTTAAAATAACTCCGATCTCTGTTGTCTTAAGTAATTGTATTTTCATGCATTTGCTTTAATCTTTTACTCGTTTCTGCATCCGAATTCCTGTTCTCGGTACACGTTGTGTGCTATCTGTGTGTTTTCGTGAACCATTCAACACAACAAGGTTTAATAAGAATGAGAATGGAGAACTGAAAACTGAAACAAAACGTAGTAGTGGCATACAAATAATATATAGGGAAATGTTATGGACTGCCTTTAGGATGAAAGACAATTACGTCAAATGTGTTGCTGAAAATATGAATGTGTATTTCATAGTTAACTGACAAAAGGAAAACACGCTGTTACAATAAACCAGCAAGAAGCCGTTTAGTCTACACCTGTAGTTTAATGAAAACTGTGGTCAAATTTCATTATAGCCCACAGACTCGCCACACTCTCCGCCAGTTATTATGGTGTTAATACATGATTCATCTATGTTATATATTAAAACAAAGGAAACGTTGTGTTAGATTGCAAGTTTTCAATGACAGAAAAAAACTAATATAACAGTGCCACATAGTGGGTGATAGCTAAATGGTCGAGAGTTAGGATTTTGTATGAATGAGTATAATAATTAGAATATACAACAATACACTGACCAAATAAACATTTCGATTGAAAAGCAAAACACGTGAAGTTTACACCTATATTCTGATTACAATCTCCTTATGAATTATAGTCGCAGTTACAATACGCGCGCAACTGATATAAATCGCAACATTTTCAGCGATGTCTTCCAAGCGCGCTCCCATTTCCCAGTTGAGTAGGAGAGCACGAGGAGACACCGCTTACTTTTTAATTTACCGGTTTTGATTTCCATCAATAATGTATGTAGCTAAAATCTTCTAAAATAGCTTAACATTTACCCAAGTAGTATCATTTTACAACTGAATTGTACTTTCCCTGTCAGTGTCACAACAACACAGCTTGGTAACGCGTTAGCTAAGTTGGTTAATTAGCAAAGGAATGCTAGCAAGTATTGAATAGTGATGATCTGAGGAAATGTTTCATATTCTCAACTCTTCATGTGTAAAACCACTCTAAGCATTCCATCTTCTAAGCTAAGCAAAGGTAAGACATTGCTCATTCCTCTGTAGACTAATTGTAAGGGCCTGTTATCACGTTCTCTACAATGTGCTTCAGAGTTTGACTACCTGTCATCCGGATATGGACATTTGACGTGATTATTTGGTGGTCACACTCTTCTCTCGCACGACACAGGTCAGGAACACCACCTCAGAAACCATCTCGCTTGTTATCATACATGAAATATCCTTTCTAATCAGCATGATGAAACAAACACACATCTGGTGCAAGACACCTCCCTCAGTCACGGTGAGAACCAAACCCAACACCGCACACACCCTCCAGATCAAGAGAGGACTGCGGCTGAAGAGACCCAACCTGCAAGAAGCACAGGGGCCGCCAGGGAAGAGTCTGCCCAGCCGGCATCAAGTGGAGGCTGCTAAAGACAAATTGATATGTGGCCCCATGCTTGTCATTCACCGGGACGAGATGGCTGCTTTCTTCAGACTTTTTGGTGAGCTCAAGTAGCTGAAGAGAATTTAGAATATTTTCACCTATTTGGTTGTGTTATTGAGGTTTGGCCATTTCTGATTAAAACCTCTTATTAAAAGTATTTAGTTTTCTATTGATTACAGATGATGATCTGATTCAAGACTTTTTGTGGATGGACTGTTGTTGTAAAGTTACAGACAAGGTAACAAGCAAAGTTTTTGTAAGGGTACCAATTTAATTTAACACTTATATCAAGACATTGTTTCACGGATATGCACTTATTGCATGACGTCACATTTCAACTGCATTTCAGTACCTTCTAGCCATGACGTTTGTATACTTCAAGAGGGCTCGCTTCAGTATTGGCGAGCACAACAGATCAAACTTTTTCATCGCACTGTAAGTTCAGAAAGACCACTCTGTGTAATAATTTGTCAATCTTTTACTCGGAAAGAAGTTTACTGTCTTCTTTGTACTACTCATCTCATCTGAGTAACTTTAATTTGAGTCTGTCCTAAAGTCCTGCCTGTAAGCGAATGCGTCAGAATCCTTTTTTAAGTTAAGTTGGTTGTTTTTGGGCACTCTTCATGTCACAGATACTTGGCCAACACCATGGAAGAGGACGAAGAAGAAAGCAAGTATGAGATCTTCCCGTGGGCACTTGGCAAGAGCTGGAGGAAGAATTTCCCTCGCTTCCTGAAGCAGCGTGACAAGCTCTGGGCGCGCATTGAGTATCGGGCTGCTGTCAGCTGTCGCTGCTGTGAGGAGGTACACAGACAAAACCATAAAAATGTTTAACATTATTTTACTTGGTAAGTATGACTAGGAGCACAATCTTGTATAACCGTGACATGGGGGCATTCACCTTCCTCGTGGACAGAACATCCTTCTTTCTCTTTACCTTGAGAATTAGATACAGCCACTGTTACCGAGCACTACACTAGGACATTTGCCGACTGAATACTTACCTTGTATGTAATTGCGCTACAGGTATTAGATTTTTTTTCTTGGGATTTCTTGTTCCTGTTGGAGTTCTAACTTGACTTCCTAATGGGAGGCTCAAACCACCACTTGAATCAGTAGTCAATCAAGATTTTGGTTAACACTTGGAACATGGCAATTCAGTTATAACGTCTCTAGCTCACTGCTATAAAATATAATTTTATTCTTGAGTTCTTTCCGATTTCAAAATGTGCCATCTGTTGTACTAAATGCTTGGGTCCTTAACCATGTTTACTCATATTTCTCTATTGCTGTGTGTGCGCCCTACAACCAGGTGATGGCCATTGTACCCACCCATTTCATTTGGCAGCGGGAACGTGCCGAGCATCACAGTGGCGCTCAGCGACTCTACATTGATGATCGGGAGAAAGTGCATATGCCCCGTGGGCCATCATCTTCCCCTGCCCCTTGTGTTCTCTGCATCCAGAGCTCTGTCCTGGATCTCTCCCCCTCTGCTTCCGGATCTTCTCTGTCTCAGACACCCCCCTCTCCACAGCTCCTCTTCTCCACAGCCCTTTCGCTGGAAACCACTCCACCTAGGGCCCCGGTGTCTACCTCCCACAAGCCGGGCCAAAGAAAGACCCTGATCAAGCAACAACTCCCCTGCTGCTGCACAGTGGAAGACCCAAGTGAGTGCAGGCTTTGGTTACAGGTGAACTAAATACATTTTGGACTATGTTTGGATGCAAAAGTATAGGGCATAATTATACACTGTGCAAAAAAACATTAAGAGAACATGTAATCATCACAGTATAACAGCAAGTAAATTAAACTTCAGGGATATCAATCTGTCTAGTTAAGAAGCAGTGATTGTGAATCAATGTCACCTGTTTTGGTGAAAAATAAAATAACAACAGGAGCACTGGAAGGGTAAAAGAAATGCACCCCCCATAAGCGAGTGGGTTTGCAGGTGGTGGCCACAGACAAATGCAGTTTTTTGTTTTACAAGTGTCCTTGTCACTACTGGTAGCATGAGGAAGTGCCTGCAAGTTATGGCATTGAAATGCTTGGTTTTCCTACTCCTGACAGTTTAGTTAAAAGTTTTTAAAAAATTATCAGTAATTACAATATAAAAAATAAAAGATATCAGAAACAATAAATAACTATACAAAAGACATGCCTCAATTATAACTGTAGTGCAATGTAAAAGTGACAGGTGTGCATGATATAAAATGACAGATGGGCATGGGACTATTGATTGAAGGGAATAGGGGTTCCTGAATTGAGCAGCCTTACAGCCTGAGGAAAGAAACTGTCCCGTAGCCTGTTAGTTTTGGATGGAATAGTCCTGTACCCTCTGCCTGATGGCAGCTTGGTAAACAGTCCATGGCATGGGTGGCTGGGATCTTTAATAATTTGTATGCTCCTCCTACACCTCTCTGTGTAGAGATCCTGCAGGGATGGCAGGTCAGACCTTGACTGGTTTGGTGGTGATTTAAGGATGGTCTGGGGAGGTATATCCTTGGAGGGTCACACGGACCTCCACGTGCTAGCCAACGGTACCCTAACTGCTGTTATGTACCGGGATGAAATCATCAGACTTTGCACTGGTGCAGTGGGCCTTGGGGTCCTCCTGGTGCCTCATGTGGCCAGAGTGTGTAGGCAGTTCCTGGATGATGAAGGCATTAATACCATTGACTGGCCCTCAGGTTCCCCAGACCTGAATCAAATTGAGAACCTCTGGGATGTTATGTATTGTTGCCTTTGACGCTGTTAAGTAGCACCACAGACTGTCCAGGAGCTCATTCATGCCCTGCTCCAGTTCTGGGGGAAGATCCCCCAGGACACCATCTGCTGTCTTATCAGGAGCATGCTCAGACGTTGTCGGGATTATACAATGTAAAGATTTTGATCTTTAATATATTTCCTTCATCAACACCTGATGTGGGATTTAAGTGTTCCCTTCATTTTTTTGAGCAGTGTATTTAATCTGGTAAAGCATGTTTGAAGTTGTATATTGTATACTATATTGTTGTCAAAACTCAGTTCTTGATTTGTCATGGATTTCCCTGCATATACCCTATGGCCGCCATCCCAAAATCTTGCACTGCCTCTGTGTGTTGGTGTGGTTAAATATAATTTTGACTCATACGTTAAATTGGCTACCAGTGATATAATGCAATGAATGTGACCGTAGGAGGTACGTTTTTTTTTTTTTTTTTTTGGTAGGTTTCCCCCACTATTAAACTATTTTGAATAGGCTTGGGCAGATTTCACTGTAATGATCTGGCAACCTTTCAAACAGGACCTTACTTGTCCTGACGTTGCGGAGATGAGTCACATCAGGAAAACAAGTGGAACTTAGTTTTCTTTTACAGCCAAGCATGTTAATATTTATATAAAACCCAATAACTCTTAAACTACATCCAATCCACATAACATTTGTTAGTTTTTACATCTAGTAGAATGATTTGTTTCAATAGAGTTCACGAGACAAAGATGACTGGTGAAAAGACTTAAAGTAGGGTACGTAGGCTTCTGTTCCCAACAACATTTTATATGCAATATACAGTGTAAAAATATACATTGAACATATTTAAGTCACTAACAGTATATCTTTTTTTAACTTGAAGACAATGGATGAGCACAAGCAGCAAAGCTGAAACGGCCTACAACTGAAGTTGAGGGAGGGGGATACATAATGTGGCCTCAAGGCAAGGATGGAGGAAGAAACAATGCTACAAGGCTGTAATATATAGGCGTACAGCTCAGATGTGTTTTCAGTGCAAGTCAAATTAACAAGAACATATTATAACAACAATAATAGACAACAATAATGTTGACTGTTATTAATTGTAAAGCTTGAGTGATTTCATATTTATGTAATTCCAAGATTCTTAAACAGTTTCGATACTCAATAGCAAAATGTTTTCATGTGGCTCAGAGAATGAAGAGGGAATTAAATGTTCTGTATTGTAGAAACATTGTGGAGCCAATGTGTTTGTGGGCTTAAACCCCAAGCCAAGCAGAAACTATAGGCTGGATTCACCTAAATCCAATGTCTACTAGTCCTGGACAGGCAGAGGAGCACAAAAACATGAGGGTAAAATCCTACTAATGTTTAAAAAGATCCAGCATTTGTTTGTTGGGTTTCTATTGTCTCAGGGAGGACATTTTAGTGTGCATTAGCTGCAAGTGGACATGGCAGATTTAACTCTATAATAGTTATCTTTTTCAAGTGGCCAGATGAGAGGAGAGTATACCACAGAGGTCCGGTAGAGACTGGGGTTGCTTTACCACTTTTGACTCATTTTCAGCCAGGAAAAACCTGATTACGCATGACATTTTAAAATGTTAGGTCCGAGCTAAAAGCATTTAAATGTCTTGACAGGAAACGAGTTGTATTGTGGACCTGGACACGACCCATCCATGGACTGGATCAACAAGGATTAGATGAGTACTCCAAAGAAACAACTCCTATCCGGATTTCCTGTCCTTGACCTTGTGATACACTGTCTATGTGCTAAACTTTCCTTCCATTAAGCATGTTGTGTTTTCATAACAGCTATAGAATGTGAATAGATTTCTTTACCTCTTTTACTTGATTTAAACAACAAACATCATCCACAGTAAATTGTTAACTTGAGGATTAGAGTAACTCAAACTCTTAGTATTATAATTGTATGCCCCACTTCTGTTTTGACTTATTGTCATGTCTCATTTCACACAGTAGGAAAGGAAATGTCTGGTAACTGTCCTGACATTTACATCTTCTCATTTACATTGTTACACCATTTACTTTTTGCACTTGTATATACAGTTTTTTTCAAAGGTGTCAGCTGTGATAATCTGGTCAACGTATCATTGCTCAGAAAAAACACACATTTGTTATCCTTTCTAGGTGCACATGTTTGATTTATCACATTGTTAAAGATGTATCTCTCAAAACAGTTTGTATTTATATATTTATTTGCTAAAGCACTTACCTTTGCTCTTGCACTGCCAGCGGTGGGCGCTTTTGTTAAGTTTGAAAGGTTGACTCATTCCTTAACAGTAAATCAGCTGGATGGATACCCAAAACATTTTATTTATGACCTACCAAATGCCTTTCTCCTGCTTCGCAGTTTCAATAAAGGCTTCATATTTCTTCATTTGTTTGGTCTTTATTATATTCTATTGTTGAATTTCATGTCATAACTGAACTGTAAAACTTTCATGACTAAACCAATCCATTTTCTTATGTGGTATGAAAGTCTCACTGTTGTCAGTGAGTTTACATTTATTGATACAGTACATCAACAAAACATTGTCTCTCAGTTGCTCTCTTTGTGATGGTTATTTTCATGACGTGAAAAGGGCTGCCTCTTGATACTTCCTCAGTTTCACTAGGAAAGCTGAAAGAACACATTGCAACCATAAACAACAACTACAATGGATAATGCAAGCTAATTAATCATTCCAAATGTAAAAATGGAATGAACAAAATAGATACAGCCAATTTTGCATGAAAGAAAATGATACTTGTCTACAAAATGTACTACTTTGAACTATTCTAAACAGACCCTAGATAAAACTAACCTGTGTGGCTAACTTGTTCTGGATGAGGTCGAGCAATGTAAGGAACACTCCCAAACGCTGCAGGTACTGGACTGATGATGGATTCTGAAAGAACAAAAACAAATGGATTACCACAATGTCACTTTATTTTTATTTTTATGTGTAATCTGGATGTCACCAGAAAGCATGACAAAACATGCTCAAAACATGTATGAGGAAAGTGCTTAACTCGTCAGCAGAAAGAAAAGCGTCACGACGTAACCATTTGATTAGTACAAGAATTTACTTTTTTCATTTTCCTCCTGACTTCTTGCTGAGGGAGGAGCTTTCCTGCGGCAGAACTGCCCATCTTTCTGGACTGCTGCGGTCAACAGCCAGTCCCTGAGTGGCACCTCGATGATGCGTTCACACAGCAGGGGGAGGGCAGCGCATCGAAGGCCCTCCAATAGATCGATGACCTGTGTTATACTGAATCACAAAGTAGAGTAAAATTTCTTAGGGGAAAAATGAAAACAAGGGGTATAAGGAAATGAGGACTGCAGAAGTAGCCTAAGGCCCTCAAACTCAACTCTGGGCCTTAAGGTCAGTTTGAATCTGTCTTAATATTACAACACTCTAATTAGGGACTTCTTCAGACCTGGGAAACCAAGTGGGTGCAATTAATGATGAGGTAGAACAGAAAATCAGCAGGCAGCAGTATTCACCGTTGTTACTCCATCCCCCCAAACATGAAATTCTGGATTCTACACTCTCCTTTGCTCAGCATGCAAAAAGGTAATTCTTCCATCTCCGTAACATCGCCAAACTCAGACCTTCCCTCTTGCATCCTGCTTCTGAAACTCTAATATATGCATTTGTTAACTCCCTCCCTACTCCCTGGCATCAAATCTACAACCCTCCATAAGCTCCAAATGGTTCAAAACGCGGCCAGACTACTCACACCAAGACCCGGCAGTATATCACCCCTATCCTTGGTAAGTTACACTGGCTTCCTATCTCCCAACGCATTGACAACAAGATCCTCCTACTGACATATAAAGCCCTAAACAATACTGCCCCTGCCTACCTCTCCAACCTTCTTCCATATCAACCTACACACTCAGTCCATTCCAGTACTGCAGGCCACCTCCTAATCCCCAAGTCCAAGCTCAAAGGCTATGGTGACAGGGTATTCTCAAGAGTTGCTCCTAGGCTCTGGAACTCTCTCACCAAGACAATCCCCATCTTCCAGCAATGCCTCAAGACTCATCTGTTCAAAATTGCCTACCCACGCCCAATTCCATTTTCTCAGTCTTCTATGTTTTCTCACTGAATGTCTTTTTTGTTTGTTCCTGTTCATTTTGTACAGCATCTTTGGGTCTAGGAAAAGCTCTATATTAATATAATGTATTATTATTATTCAATGTCAGGGACACAGACAAATTGCAGTTGGATCACCATACTTTTTCAGAAAGTAAAAATATTAATTATTACATGTAATACTGGACTATCACCATCTTGTTGAGAAAGAAAACTACTTAACTTTCACATTATTGAAATATTTTCTTTCATTAAAGATCAAAATTTAAAGATAATTTAAAGATCAAAATATCTGATTATATATCTTTAAGAGTAGAAAACTTGCTGTGCAGCGATTGGCTACAAGAATCTGCACTGCTGCACGACTTTCAACCTGCTGTCCATATAGGAAAAGAAATCAAACTGAAAAGAAAATATTTGGTTATTCAAAGGCTATCTGACTGGGTCAAATGAAAAAATTTAATTCAGTTTTCATCAGAACAAGGCTTTCCCAATCAATTAGACAATTGAAACAATTGTATTGAGCGAATTACTCAACAGTAACATTTGCTGGGCAGAATATCACATGTAATGTGTTTATACAGACATATTTCCCATACAGTTGGTAAAGACTTTGTGGAGCAATCATTTAGCATGTTTTAGCAATCACAAGGGAAATAAGAATGTGCATGGTGTGGTGTTTCAGTTAAAAGTTTCGATCACATTTTGGACTGTTAAGAAGTGGCATTCTATGAAAGGGATGCCCTTTAAGTTCCTCAGATATATTTGAATATAATATAAACTTTTCAATATACTTTTACAGTGAGGGAAAAATAATTTTATTCCGTGCTGATTTTGTATGTATGCCCGCTGACAAATGATTGGTCTATAATTTTTATGGTATGTTTATTTGAACTGTGAGACAGTTATACATTTCTCTAAAATGTATAACTTTAATTAAAGATTAAAACATTTTATATTTTGAATGAAAGATAAAGAGAATAAAAGTTGATATTTTTTTCACAGCCCATTTCGCATATTTATTAAGGGTGCCAGTTTATCAGGAGAGCACTGTAATTCAAATGACTGAAGATGTACCATGCTAAGAGACTCCTCTTCAAAAAGACTGAGTGCTGGAATAAAATCAAAAGGTGCTTCAACAAAGTATTCGTTTAAGGGTGTGCACAGGTCATTGTGATTTATTTATTTATTTTCACATAGATTTCTTTTTTTTTTTCAATTGAAATGTTAATGTTATAGATCTCATTCAAGGTGGAAAATGTTCTGAAATGATCTACCTTTGTCTCATTTTTTACATCACAAATACATGGCATTTTAACAAGGCTGTGTAGACATGTTATATCCACAGTAGAAGGAAAAGCCAAAGGTACAATTTGTCATTGCAGGCTGACATTAGCACAGATTAGATGTTGGCAATGACCCCTCTTCATGCCAGTAATTCTGGAGAAATAAAATTGTCCCTTCAGAATTTTTTTTTGAATACCACTATTGTAGGCTAAGAGTTCGATAACACTGGCCTCGGTTTTTCCTTGGAGCTGTTTGTGTGTGCAGATTTGCGTTTTAGTCATAACTCTACCAAGCTAATTTAAATGATCAAAGCTTGATAATGATGCAGGGCTAAATAAAAAATGTTTTTGCCACTGGCTCAGAGGGGCCAGCAGGTTTCAAACTTACTGGCCACAACAAAATTTTCACTGTCCCTCCCTCCAAAAGTTATAATTTTTCAGCATTACAACATAAAACCTAATACTTAGGTTAAGCTGCATAACATGTTTAATTCTTTATAGAATGCATCCTGGATATATAAAATATTAAATAAATTACACTTCTTTCATCACATTTCTAATCATAAAAAATAATCAAAAGATAATATAACAGTCAACAAAACATTTGACTAATAAACAAAACCTACTAATAGTAAATATTCAATACCTGACCGCCACGCGTCACATCACGGCTCAACTCTTCATTGGCTAACAGCTTGCGTAAAGAGCTGCTAGGTAGTTATTTGCGCATGTGCCAGATTACAAAATAACTGGAGGATGTCGAACTTATTTTAAATGCAATTATTATTATTTTCACCAATTTCTTTGCCATGGTCAGATCTGGACAGTGAGTGGCTAGTTAATTAGCTCCGACTTGCTTTTTACTGGCCCGGGGCCAACGTTATTGTCGAGCCCTGTGATGAGTTGGAAATATGATAACTTGTAATCTTTGTTAGGCCCCAGGACTGTGTTTGTGAAACCACTGCTCTAACCCTTAAACCCTTCACACATTTAGAAGATTGTAAATGTGTAAACAGTGTTCATGGGGTTAGGGACGGGTTGAGGATACTCACTTGGCAAGGTAGATAGCACATACTGCTCCGGGATGGAGATGTGGAGTCACAGTGGGCAAAGCCAAATGTGGGTGGATCATATCCAGAGCAATCTGAAACAAACAAACATATGGTTTCTAAAGGTCAGTCTTTGAAGTGACTTTGGACAAGAGATGTTTTTTCAAGTATGGGTTAAACTCATGGATTGAAAACCATGAGCAGTAAAACGTCCACGGCCGTAAGATTTACAAGATTTGCCTTAAGCTGCAGAAAATATAAAATACACAAACACAAAGTAACCAGTATACAGAAATGCATAATAAACACTATAGATGACATGCAAAGAACTGCAAGCCAATGGGGCGTCTTACAGAGTGAAAGCCTTGGCCAGCGAGAAGTGAGGTGGCCCCCTCCAGGTCTGCTTTGTAAAAGCAGACATTGTCGGGCCACTCTTCACCTCGCCGGAGGCTCCAGGAGGACCGCCAGCGGTTGTAGTTGAGCACCGCTCGTCTGTGGTGGTCTTCTCTAATCTCCACACTCACAACACTGCCTTTGGAGCCCACTGTGGAGGACAATAATAATGATATAATAAAATATTACATTTACATCAGATGCTTTCATCCAAAATTAAGTACATTCATGTGTGTATATATTTGTATGGTTGGCGTAAGCAGGAAAAACCCATGACCCTTATACCACGCCCTAGTAATGCGGCAAAAGGACAAGGAATTACCTATTTCTCCTAGAGCTATTTCTCAATAAAAACGCATTAGACTTTTTCCCAGTACTCTTACAAGAACCTTTTGCATTTGTATTAGTTCTCAATGGGGAAAGATATAGAAGAGATTTTTTGCTTATAAAGCATGGGCAAAAATCACAGCAAACACATGACGCATAAATATACAAACCAGCTCGAGACAGGAAAAGCGACATGGCCCCCGACCCAGAGCCTGCCTCCAATACACTGTCTCCCTCTGTGACGTCCATCATCAGCAGCATCATACTGGCATCCTAGATAAAGAAGCGTTTGAGAGAGAGATGAAGAGAGATCAATGCAGAAATTCTAAACTGAAGGTAAGTATTTGGTAACCTATGTGCAGTCACCAAAGTCTAGTCCCTAATTGGTGTTATTGCACAAACCAAGCCAATACAGTCAAGACTATACAAATCGGGCTCACCATACCGCTGGCATTCCCGATAAGCAATGCTACTCCTCTGGAACATAATGCTGTCTCTTCTGGTGCTAAACACACGCTTATATAAAGTACATACCTTAGGATAGGCAATGGCTGGCCCCCTCTTCATAAACAGCACATATTCTTCCAGGTTTGGGCGTCGTATAAGGATGGGTATCCCGTGAATGGTCTGTACGATGTCTCCTGCCTGGCGTCCTGCAATGTCACTGTGTCCAATTGTGCCCCAGCTGCTCTGGAGACGTTGGCCTTCCTGCAGCTGGAACATCTTCCTAAACTCCACGCGTCCCTTCCTACGGTACTCTGCTAGAAGCAACTCCCCAAACATGAGTAAACGCTCCCCAGGTAAAAGAGTCTTATGACCGACGCAACCCTTCTCTTGCCCAGAAATGTCCATGAGAAATGCACCACCAGTTGACTCAAGCACTACGTTGTCACTTATGGTGTCTTGTCCTATGTGTGCCTCTAACTCTGAACATTGAACTTCACATTGTGAATAGGGGCACTCATTCTCCATCACAGTTGCTGTTACAGAGAGGTTGTCATTTTCATCCCCATCAGGTTCCCGCTGTTCCACTTTGGGGTTCTCCTCATCTCTTAATTCCAGCACCTCTGGGGCAAGGGAATCCTGGGGAAATAGGCGGCTAATCCTCTCCAGGGGCGACAGTGGTCGCCTTTTACAAAACAAAGTCTCTCTTTTACCCATTGTCTGCATGGGATCCAGAGTCTGGGGGGACACGTCAGTGTTCGGTCTTGATTCACTCCCATTCTCCCCCTTATCCTTAGGACTAGTCCCGAAGTGCCTTGAGTACAATACGTGAATAAGGAGTTTACGTGTGCGAAGAAGTTGTCTGTATCTCTGCTGGCATACGCGGTTAACGCATATCCGTACCAGCCTAAGCGTGAGGAGCGAACCACCAAACTGCAACCCAACAGACATCGAACAAAGTGAAATAGAACTTTCTGTAGTGAATTTACACCATGTAGCCAGGAATCACTATGTACAAGGCGCTTGACAAATAAAATGTGATTGTCACCCAATGACGTTTGTTCACAGATTGCAACCCACGTTTGAATCGTCCTGTATGTCACTAACGACACCCCAGAGAGTTTAGAATAATTAGCAAATGTGAACAACAATTGCAATCACACGAGGCAATAACAAACCGCGGTTATATATTATTTATAAAAATGACCTACTTGTGCGTAATTCACGGTCTAGGTCTGTTCCCGGTGTTTGGCACAGAGGTCGTCATGCTGAAAACCGCATATATTCTACGTCAATGCAAAGCGACAGACCATGGTTGCAGTACTTGATATTTACCAGTAGATGGTGCTAATAAATTATTAAATAGATATAGTTGCAACTAAAAGTGTTATGTAATTCCATATATTACAATTAAAATGAGCACTCAAACATCCGAAATTACTTGTTGCGTGTTTGTCACAGGTAACAGGTAAATAACTGGTCTTGCTAGTATAGCGTGTCAGATGTATAATAAATATAAATGACATCTGGGACCATGGCCCTGCCCCTGCCCCTGTATCAAAGAATATACATTTATTGGAATCCAACAATGTTCCTGTATCAAAGAATATACATTTATTGGAATCCAACAATGTTCCTATTGAGCTGGCTTGGAGAAGATCACTTTACCCTCCCCTTGTTTATTTAGTTGATTAATTTTCTAACCACGCCCCTGTTATTCACAGTAGCCAATGAATATCTATTAAACGAATCCACCAACGCGCCTGCTCCGTGAATGCTAACACGTGGTTCTTGGCAAACCACGCATGCAGATCACTGCACACGCATTGCTTCGTAATGGCGGCTGATGGTGGTGGTTCTTCGTCGGGGCAACCCTGCGTATTCGCTCCAAAATTACACCAGTATCTGGCTTTATGTGCCCAGGATGGCAGACTTCGTATTTGGAACACGGATAGCAAAACACTTCACCAGGAGTACGTGCCTTCAGCCCACTTGAGTGCCACTTGTACGTGTATAAGTTGGGGACCATGCCGAACTGCGAAGGTAACGTAATGTGGGTGATCATAGGCCCGGAGGAGCCTGCTAAGAAACAACTTTCCGATAACGTGGTGAAATGGATTCATAAAAACATTTACGTTTTTGTGTGAGTGCTTGTAAAGGTTTTTCAAGTTGAGACGTTGCTTGCCCTTCTGTAATTTGGTTTGGTTGACCGAAGTAATGCAATTTAGCTAAGGGGCTAACATTATATTGGCTAACATCTACCTCAACTGTCCTGCAGGACGCACATGTTTGTCGCACATGGTGATCTCCCCGAATTGCCACGGGTCCTTTAAAGGTGTCACAATTCAGGTCGGCAAATACTAATCAGTCTTAAAGAAGAGTAGTGAGCTCAGCCACAATCTTAATTGAAAATACGGACACGTTAAATGTAGATAACTAACCGATCTTAGCGAACAGTATATCACTATGCAGCTAGTACTGCCTTTAGCTAACTAG
Source organism: Esox niger (assembly GCA_016801105.1). Taxonomy (NCBI): domain Eukaryota; kingdom Metazoa; phylum Chordata; class Actinopteri; order Esociformes; family Esocidae; genus Esox; species Esox niger. The sequence continues at coordinate 105,082 of JACXGJ010000139.1, read as the reverse complement.
TTCAGCTAGCGAGCTGTTACCATGCATGACGCAGGTTCAGTTTTTCTATACTGCACCCGCGTTTTTATTCATGTACAAAAACTACGCACGTAGTATAAAACAACTGAACTCAAGATTGCAGGGCTATTAACCTTTAGTTTGGTCTTTGTATCTAGCGTTTGCCAGAAATGCTGTGTCGTGTCCTAGCATAACGTTCTTAGGTTTGCTACAAGTATGTAATATTTGCAGATGATATACGCAGTTAATCAGTTCTGTACAGTTTATTCAATACATCAAGTACGCGTACGGTGGCAAGTTATTCCACTGTCACTCGATATGGCCTTCAATACCGTGCGTTTTTATCACTCGGGACCTTTTCATTCGACGATAAGCGAAAAGGTCTTTGTCTTTGAGCCAATAATGGGTTCAATGATGCTGTGTAGGGACAATCAAATAAACCCTGTGTACGTAGTTTATATTTTTTATAAAGTTGTACAGCTTTTATCTATCACTAACTAAAAAGGTTTGGCTCCTGACATCTGATGTGGTTTCTTGACGACTTCCTTGACAATATGTCGACGATGCAAGGTATGGTATTCTGAGAGCAACTATGTACTTAGTGATGTAGTGTGCTTCTGGTTTTCCAACCACCTATTATCTCATGTACAGGTTCCATATTGTCATAAATTGGTTTATCCATACAATTTTAAATCTGCTGTTCTTAGATTAAGCCTGCTCAATTATGCTTACTCAGCCGGAAAATACCCAAAATTTACCTGACTGTTCTTACAGTTCCTGTGACCAAACCTAAACTACCAACTCCCCCTGATTACATGACCAGAAAAACAAACCTAAAGTAATCTGCTAAGATCGTGTAGAAATTATTCACATATATATTGTTTAACAGGAGGGCCCTCAGAGGAAAAAGAGGAAATCTGAGGCTGGCCAGGCAGAGGAGCGGGTAGACCTGTTGGCCATGGGCACAGCGGTGGGCAGAATTATCATATACAGTACAGTAAAGGGGGCACTGCACTGCACACTGGTGAGTAGGACACAACACTGCTGTTGTTGTGCTTTTTGGGGATTTAACAAATATCCTATTGTAATGAGGAATGTTGCTCCTTTGTACAACAAAATGTTTGACTTTGTGGTTGGTATTACTGCTCTGTCCTTTTTTGATATAGTGATGATGGGATGGATGTGATGGAATTAACATTTTAACATCTGATACTAGGTCTCTGGGTAAATGTGGAACCTGCTTAACCATTTCACACAATGTTCTATCACCTTATCAAAGAGCAACACTGACCTTCTTTCTCCACTAGGACGGCGGTCACAGTGGTGGGGTGAACTCTGTACAGTGGCACCCCAATGACGGTTTTCTGTATAGCGGCTCAGACGACACACACATAGTTGAGTGGGACCTGCAGACGGGCAAGACACGCTGGTGGGTAGTCCCTTAAACATTGTTGTGAACCATTTTTTCTTTTCAACTCGAGTCCTGTTTTGCTGAAACTCTATTAAACCTTGTTTCAGTTCTGAATTGGGAATTAGATAATAAGTAATGGGTGTATAAGAAATTGTTTCTCCTGGACCCCTCTCCCCCGAAACCCAAAATGTTTTCGTCTGTGACTGTCCTCTGTGGCTTAACAGTAACACTTCTTGGGAGATGAAAGGTCTGTTCTCCACCCCGGGTTTCTCTCTCTGTAGGAACCTGTTACTTAATGTCAGACTACATTAATAATCCAATTTTCATTTTAAATCTGGTGGCAGGTACATTTTATTTGAATGTTCGACTTATACTGAAATTTTGTTTTACTATTCAAAATGTAAATTCACTGTTTGAAGATGCAGTTGAAAGTGGCCCTGTCAAGTGAAAGTCAGCAAGAATAGTTTTCGTTCATCTGACAATGTGTTCCCCTTGTCATCGAAACCTCTTGTGTTCAAACATGGAATTTCATGGCTAACTGGGCTATGATGCATATTCTAAATGTAGATTATGCATATCTCACCAGCCTATTACGCATCCCCCCCATGTTTACTTCGTAAAAGATCGCATTTTTATGGCTGATGAGTAACGATCAAGTTTAGGACTACAATCTCAGAATGTAGTTTTTCTGTCTGTAGCATGTCTTTTGATCATTTAAATGTATTTCAACAGGTAAGACAATACTTTCAAAGATGATATGTTTAAGGGCTCTCTAATTCAAGACTGTACACAGAACATTGTAAAAACAAAAATACTATATTACAGATGCTAAGTACCTTGGGAAATGTATTATTCCACAGGTACCGTTTGTAGAGATGCAACTTTGTTCAGTTTTGAAGGAATACAGGGATATTAGTGTCGAGCTTGAGGGTGATAGTCAGTTTTATTTTGGTTCATTGCCAGCAGCAAACTGAATGTGCTTTAGCAGTGGCACGGGTGATTCATATACTGGAGCGACTATTCGAGATGCCGATATTAACAAAGGTGTAAACAGATCAAATACCTAAGGGAATTACAAATGCGTTGGTAATTATAAGTGGTGTTGAGTGTGAATGGCCCATTAACTACAGTAAAGGTTAGTGATGAATGTAGAGATGGCAGAGGTTAGTGTATGGCCGCGTGTTGAACGGTATCTGTCTTGGATATGAACTTTTTAGCTGCATGCCTAAACTGTCGTTATAGTCTAGGTTTGGCAGGCTGGTCATTTTTACAAGTGTATGCTTGGCAGCATGTGTTAATGATGCCCTATTGCTGAACACGATGCCAAGTCTGGATTTCACTTCAGACTGCAAGTGGGCAATATGGGTGTTGAACGTAAGATCAAACCAAATGACTCTTGAAAAGATTAAGAGACCACTCCATCTTTTGGCATGGTAGGTACAACGTCTAATAAGCGTGTATTTGTTTGATTGACTTAGTGTTAGACGATGAGACTTCGCCATTAATATACATTAACTGGGTACATATGTTGACGTCTGGCTGTCAACTTTTTGTTGTCATCGGTAATTGCTATATAGTGATGAGGATATGCAAGTTGAATGAAAAATGGTTGAAGTTATGTTTTGGAGGGCTCTTGATGGCTGATGTGCACATTCATTCAATGTTGTGAATTGAATTAAGAAATTAAATCTTACAAAGAACGGTAACTCAATGGTCTAATATGTAGGGTGACATTACAGATTTGCAGCATGTTTCAACTCTTTGGGCTTCTGGCATTTCTTTCGTCTATGGGGTAAGAACAAATTGTTGACGTTTTGACAAGGATGGTATTTATCGGGAAGTTAATTTAAATTTCTAAAGATACATAAATCTATACTACCGATTGACTCACATTATGGCAGTAACAATGAATTATTTCTTATTATCTAAATATATCTGGCAAATGACCAAGTACAGGAAATTATCACGGCTATCGAAAGAATACCTGTGCATCCCGGCAACATCTGTATTAGTTAAAAGGGTTTTCTCAGCTGCGGACCAGATAGTCAAGACTACACAGGCCTATTTGTCTACTTCTGGGGTATGGGAAATGCTAAGTTTTCTAACAAGAATAAATTATCTTAAATGGACATTGCCCAATGATTCTTTACATTTACATCTTGAATCTATGGGTTTGCTAGCCAGATTTTTTTTGTTCATTCATTTTATGTAATTTATTCCCGTTAAGCTTTGTTCTTAGAATATTTTATTTTGCTGGAAATGGAACGCATCATTAGGTTTGTTTGTTTTGATTTAATGGGATCCTTCAGCCCAGCAGGCTAGTATGGGTTCAGTTTTAGCAACTCTTTGCCCATGTTTGTTAGTTCCAGACTGAAGACGAAATGGGGTTGTCCTAGCGGGGAGATCTGCGTAGAGGGACCATTACTGCCTGTAGTAGTATGCAGGCCCAATTCAAATGAATTGTTAGGCCTAACTAATTGATTATTGAAACATTAACTTTGGATTTGTCTGTGGATACTACATTGCTTTTTGGAAGCCAGGGTTATGGGCTGGTGCAGCTGTTTAAGGTAAACTAGTTCAGATTGTTCAGAGCGAAACCGTGCACTGTATTGGGTTTTTGTACAAACTTTCACCATGCATCCTCAACTGAGGGGACATGGTCAGTTCTATGCCGTTAAGCTGCTACATCACGTAAGAACGCACACCAGGTGGAATTGGTGTAAATTTAAATTTGATTCCAAACTTTTTTTTATTGAATGCACTTTTTCTTTTACAGTAAATGGAAGGCAGACCGTTCGCCTGTCACCAGCATGTGTGTGAGTCCTGATGGCAAGCTTCTGCTCTCAGCGGGACAGACCATCAAGATGTGGGACCTGGAGACTAAGGAAGTGTACCGGGTAAGTAGGGGTGACCAGCCCATGGCTAGATGGGTGTAATAACCCAGGATGCCTCACATTTGAGATAAATCGTATGTCCATTTGGCAGACCAGTTACATATCTCTAGTCCCCCTTTCACTGAGCCAGACAGTGTCGTCTTATGGCTTTGAGCCTTATATGTCAGGTGTAGAGAACGAGTCCATGAAAGGGCTGGTTCATGCTATAGGCATAACTTCATCAGAATAAGACTGTATTCTACCTCCTGAAGCCAGTTCTATACATGCATTTGAAATGGTTCTATGAAGATTGTCACCGATCTGCCTGCTCTGTTACCACCCTTTCACCATTCCCGTGGTCTCATTAGGGGTTGTGTTGAGAAGGCAAATAAACAAATAACTAAGTCAAACACTAAGGTAGTACCCGCAAGAGTAGCAGTGTGGAAATGGTGTGTTGTTGATGGCAGTTGTATAGCTGATATAAGGGGTATTGCTGCGTTAAGATATCAATTCAAAGGAATACGACTATTGATTACCTCTCAGGAGGGTCAGAAGTATTCAGAAAGATCAGGGGGTCTTCCCTTTACTGAAACCTACTGTTTTTATTTTTGTTTCATCAGAAGTTCACAGGTCACGCCACGGCCGTAACGACCCTGCGCTTCGCGACTACCCGGCCCCCGGAGAGCAACGGCCTCTACTTCCTGTCCGGGGCGTCCCACGATAGACTCCTCAGTATCTGGTAAGTGCATGACTCCTTGCCAATCATAGGTAGTGGCCTATTAATCTGTCTTGCATGAAACCCCGTGCTATATGACTCATCATAGATTTTACCAGCCTTCTATTAATGTTCCACCAAATTTTAAAACAACTCAACAGACATTTTAGCTTCAATTTGTTTGTATATTAGTCCTTTTGTCTTGACACATTTTTGTTCATTGAGTTCGGTTTATTTTTATTTTGCAGTCAACAGATGTTTTTACTCTAATGGATTTGCACCAGAGGCCATTTTCTCTAGGCAGCTTGATTGCATGAATAACGAACAGTTGGGACACCAGTTGATTTGCCTTAGTCACTTGTTGTTAACTCATGAGATTTCCACGTAAACAAAGGAAAGTCACTTGCTCATCTTTAGGAAATGTGTGCACTCTGTTAAACCCCGGGACTATTTTTCAGGCAAGTCAGAGAGGATGGCAAGGACAAGAACTCAGTGGTGTCCTTCACCCTGACTGATGAGCCTCAGCACATTGACCTAGTCACTTCCTGTGGCAAGGAAGAGGTGAGGCATGTGTTATTAAGTTGATGCTAACCCCCCCTACCCCCCCAGTGATGATCAGTATCGCGCTTGGAAGGACCCAGGCGCACCGTAGCTGTTGAAGGCTCTTCTCTACATCTCCTCCTCTCCAACTCCTCTCTCCTTTCCTTACTCCTCCATCAGCACGGTGTGCCCTGACCTGATGACTGTGAGATTATGAGATCTGAGGGGACTAAGAGAGACAGAGAATGCTTTTGTACTCAAACCTGGACCTCATGATGCCAGACTCAATATTTACCAGCCGTAGTATGTTTGGGGACTCTGAGGCTGGCTGATCAAGCACTCTACTTGTTGGGGATGTTCCTAATTCCATTTTTGTCATCGCCTTTTAGGCTCTGAGGTTGGCGGTGGTGTGCAAGGATGGCCAGCTTCACCTCTTTGAGCACTTTCTGAACGGGTGAGTCTCTAAAACCAAGCACGCTGTCACCTGGTTAGGGGTTTGGGAAGTGTCCCACAAAGGATCACACCCATTTTAAAGTCAATATTTAACCGTATAGTGTCCCTGCTGATGTTAGCACAGTGAATAACATGTTCATCCCAGCCATCTCCATTCAGTGAGGAAAATGGCCTGTTCATACTGCAGTCGCAGATGTAATTAAGTATGGCAATATCAGATTTCTGGAAAGGGTTCCGTGGCCACAGAATAATTTCTTATAGTCCCAAGACAGCGTAGCTGTGAAGAATACTAATTTATGTTACTGTAGTTGTTGTACATGGGACACTTTGATACATGGATCAAGTTCTGTTAGCTGGATGTTTACGTGGAGTTGCCAAATGATCCCGTCTGAGAACCCTAATCGCAGTAGCATTATCTGTTGAACCCAGGCTAATTAGCGGCTCTGTCCTCCATCTTTCTCTGTAGGCCGTGTAAGAAGCCCTTGTCACCCACCTGTACCGTGCAGATGTCTGGGGTGGAGGACTGCCCCCTGCCCATTCCCCTGTTGGCCGTGGCCCTTACCAAGGACACGGCCAGCCTTCTGCTGGCTTATGGCAGCCGATTGCAACCTGTCATGGAGAGAGTGGTGAGCATGGTGTTTCCTGCCTAATGCGACTAGCGTATTCTCAGAGTTATTGTAACCTGTCGAGTACAACATTGCAACTCAGTGTCTCCGTGCGCTAAAGTTACAAACTGTCTTTGCATATCTGGTCGCTGTGATTTGGTTAGCCATAAGAGGAATGTGATTGAACGATTCGCTGACATGACATCTGTTTCTGCCATTAGGCATGGAAAATTCTGTGTTACTCTGTCAGTAGTAAATACAGCCAGACACCATGCTAAAGTAACATTTCACACCTCTTATTACAATGAGGTGCTGTCCTTTGCCTCTACCTTGAAGCAGAGGAGTGAATACACTTGCCCAAATTTAATAACGTAATATTTGATAAGTTGACATGTTTAAAAATAATTTTCAGTGGTCTCCAGTATAAGGGTTTGAAAAATCCAGCTGCTCTCATGTCAGGCTATTAGCATTGCATTGTTTTCAGCTTTGGCAATGTTTTTTGACCGTGTATGTTGAACATTGTCAGACAGATTGCTATTTTGTTTGGTCTCATTTCTTGCTGTTTAGGAGGTAAACACTGCAGAGAGGCATGTCTGCCTGTCTCGAGATGTCCACAGCACCCTCTCCATCGTCATGGAAACCACACTCTCCAAGGTAACAACGCCCAGGTGCTGTTTTGTCCTATTTTAAGGTAGCTCACTGCTTAGAGGTGAATCAGCCAATGATGGGTGGGTTGACAGTAAAGTGCTGTATAATCGTAGGTGTCATTGCCTGTGTGTCCCTAAAAAGTATATTTTCTGACTCCGTAGCAATGGCACATTCTTACGTTGCTTCAATAACTTCCTAAGAAACTCACTGACTTACTGTTTTTCCATATTTGGTTTTCAGCAAAGTCGTATTCTAGTCTTTTCCATATGGAATTAATATGGGGTCATTGCCGGTCAAATGACTATCTTCTCTTGTCCTTCAGGTGAAAACTCCTATTGTCAACTCCAAGAGCAAAGTTCTGCTTCCTGGCCTTCCTGGTCATCAAGCTCCAGTCAAAGCTGCCTTGGCAACAGAAAAGAGGAAAAAAGGCGCAGACACCAAAGAGGTATGACTTAATTAGTTGTTCAACAAACACCACCTCCACATTGTTCTTTAGGCAACATAATAAGGTATTCTACCTATTCTAAGTGTCTTAAGAGTTAGTGATAATCCTTTTTGATTGTGAATGTTGAGTCATATATTCTCGTTTTAAAGCCTGAGTAAACAGGCTAAACCCAGATGCTGTTACATTAGTGTCTGTTGGAAATTGAACTCTTTAGTAGACTGGAACAGTTTCTTCTTCTTCACTATGATAAACAGCCTGAGAGATTGTAAACACTCTAACATTGGTTATTGTAATCTTCTGTTCTTCCAAAAGTTGACTATCTGATTCCCAGACTCGCTCTACAGAATGGGGTCCCATCAAAGTCTTGCTGCGGAGAAAGGGCTTATTTTACACTGTGTCAAAAGAGATTATGTTCTTCGTAGTGGCCAGGTCATTGAAAAGACAGGGACAGTGAAATGAGAGCCTTCCATGTGTCCGATGGGCCCTCTGTCCCTACCCGACGCTGGTTCTTTCAGACATTTTCATAGCAATGACACTTCTAAAACAGTTTATACTGCTGCTTTTTTGCATCAAGTAAATCCCCTCCTCCTGTTCACTCCAATTGTTCAGATGTCCATCGAAGAGCGACTGGGAGAGATTGGGCTGTCAGAGAGTGGTGCCAAGGGGGCCCCCTCTCTGCAGACGGACAACTTTGCAGTGCTGCTGGTTCAGGGTCTGGAGAGCAAGGATGCCAACATTCTCAATGTGAGTAGACGTGGGCTCCAATGCTAGGGATAGGGGGATTGGTAGTGTAGTATTGAGTTTATTTTTGACAATCTTAAAATCAATTTTTTCTGTAATACATATTTTTTGTTTGGATTTGCAAGCAATTAAAAGTAGCAATTTTTTTATTAGTGTACAATAACATTACTGTAACAACACTAGTCTGATTAATGGGCAGTGGTCTTTTTTAGTACAATGAAAGCAGCGTTCTAGAACGCTATCTGTTTTAGAAATACATTTCCATTGCAAAACATTGTCGACGTCAATGCCATTCGAGTTGCGCCTGTGATTTTGAAATCAAATGCGTAGGATCACTTTGGATTCTAAGGCGTTGCCGGGAAGAAAAAAATAGATGTCTCATACTGTGTATAAAACTAGAACAGCCAGGATTTTTTTTACCCCCTACAACCGCCATGACTGAACGCTGTTTGGTGTCATTGGCATATGAATCGTCTCTATTAGCAGGGACATTCTCATCCCCTGCATCGCCATCTAACCTGAGCATCGGTTCATCTACTGAGTAGTCATCAAACAATATAGAAGAATAAAACATTCTGAATAACATTATTTTAAATGGTAAATTAATTAGAAAAATACACTGTGCTATAGGTTTAATCATATGAAAAAAAACTTAAAATAGAATACACAAAACACTCAAGTATACCAACTATAGTATTTTAATTAGTTCATTAGGCCCTACAAATGCGAAATGAAACACTATTGAAATTTAAATCCTTTAATATGTCGTTTTCATTTTGAAGATGTACACAGTAAAATGAAGCAATATCGACTAGTTTGGGGCAAACAAAGGATATGTGAACGAATAGTCTGCATAAGTCTGAAGCGCAGTTGCTTGATAATGATTCTTTGAAAAGAAGGCCCCGGACAGGGCCCAACAGGCCACAAATCAATCCACCCACATTGCCAAAGGGACACCCACCAACCGCAATCATCCTGAATGAGAGTATTGTCAGCAGCCCAGTTGCGCCGGCGTGCGGCGTACAGCCCAGTTGCGCCGGCGTGCGGCGTACAGCCCAGTTGCGCCGGCGTGCGGCGTACAGCCCACCGGTATTACATTTGATCACTGAAACTGTTTTTCTGTGTTTTACATTAGACTTAATTTTGTTAGGTGTTGTCTGCACTGAAGCTGCAATGTGTCAATGATGGACACTGAGTTTTTCTTTGGTACTAGTTTTTGCTCAGTGGATTCAGCGTTTCAGTTCTCCATGTTGCTTCCAAGTGGCTGATAGGGCGAGGTGTGGTGGAGTCACGTGACTACAGACGTGGTAGTATGTTTTTAAGGGGAAAGTATTAACAGGATTACAAAAGACGATATTAACTTCTTTAGAGGATCTCATTAGCCTTTCGACAGACTTATCGACAGTCACCTAAGTATTGTGATAATATCGTATCGTGACGTCCCTTGCAATTCCCCGCCTTATTCATTGCAGTATGAGAACCCCTAACCCAATCTGTTTGGTGCCAAGCTATGTCAATTATTTTCAGATAGCGCTTCCACAAATTCGAAATGTTTAAGTAATTTAACTGTAAGTCAGATATTTTAATCAGTAGAATAAGGTTTTGTTAAATGCTTAGTACTATTCGATACGATGGCCCATTTTATTTTCACTGCTTTATTTTGCCTAACAGATGTGGAAAGCAAGCCTACAAAATGCCCATTGAGAATAACTCGCTTGCATCACAATTCAAAATCACTTAATCCTCTTTTTTGCCAAAGCCCTGATTCCCTTATCTTCTAGAGAATCTGAGTTAAGAAAATCTAGGTTGGTTTATGACAAAAACAACCGCTGTTTGGATACGGTGAATTGTTGAACCTCAATGATGGAATGTCACATTAACATACCATCTCTTACTGTTATTAGCAAGCAATCTTATTTGTATAGCACAATTCATATATAGAAGCAGTTCACTGTGCTTTACAGTGAAAATAAAAATGCTATGGAATTAAAACAGAGATGGTAACAATTAGAGGTTAATCCTCTGATAGCACCAGAACTTGCATTATCATTTGTAAAGGATGGCAATATATACATTTAATAATGAAATAAATCCAATAAATAAAATACTGCATAATAATAAAGCATAGAATATGAAAATGGAGCTAATAAAACAAATACTAAACATAGGAAGCTATAAAAGTTGTCAGTTAAGTTTAAGTGATAAAAACATAGGCATGGAATAATTCTGTGTTACTCTGTCAGTAGTGAATGCAGCCAGACACCATGCTAAAGTAACATATCACACCTCTTACACCTGTGTAGTGCTGTCCTGTGCCTCACCTAGCTGTGGAGTGAATACATTGTTGCACATCAGTTGAAATACTATTGTAATGCTGCTTTTAGGAAGTGTAAAGCTGATTTGGTGTTAGCCGTAATACAAGGCTCCAGTGATAATTTAACCTTAATAATTGTGATTTATTATATTCACAATAATTGTGAATGTGTAACAGTCCCCCAAAATGTCTGCCTCGTCATTGACATTAATTTATAATGATTGTTCTTAATGGCGCTAGCAACTACTGGCCTTATCTCTGACCATCTTCACTGCCACACAGAAAGTGTTTCAGACCCGGAAGGACGTGTTAATTAAGAAAACAGTTTCCCGGTTACCCCTTCCTGCCATCTTACCCCTGGTGGAGGAGATCACCAAGAGAATGCAAGGCCATCCGTACACGTGAGTTAATGCCGCAATTATATATAGTAAAATGTACTGCTAGGGAGTTACTTAAACAACTGTACCAGTCGGGGGCCAGATTCTGATATCCGATATCGTTTAACCTTTATTTGCATTCACTCAATTAGCTTAAATATGACCTATGTCAGTTCCATCTTTGGCCACTGTAAAAAATAAAAATGTGTATGTCTAACTGGGTCGGTGTCCGGACCGTCAGAATGAGTGTTATTTAGTTGAATTCATCTGTGACCCCACAGGGCGGTGCTGATGGTGCGATGGCTTAAGGCTGTTCTCATTCAGCACACATCCTACCTATCTTCGGTGAGTCTGTCCCCCTTTGTCTTCGCCGAACACTTTCTGCTACCATCAGGTCCTTGATCATCTAAAGGCTGATAAGCAGCAGCACTCATAAGTTTAAATATTGTATTACAATGTGTGGTCCAAGGGTACCAACGCTGTTGGCCACCACTGTAACGTGTTTTATCCATGCTGACATTTTTGTGTGTTTCTGCCAGTTGCCAGATCTGGTTTCCCAACTGGGAGTGCTCTACCACATGATTGAGAGTCGAGTGAAGATGTTCCACAAGCTGAGCAAGCTGCACGGCAAACTATATCTGTTCATGACCCAGGTATGTTGTGGATGAATCTGCAGCTGAAACTGAAGGAGGATAACCTGTTATTTCAAATATGCAATAAACAACAATGTTATTAGTGAGCCATAATTAGTGTGTATGTAACAGCCACCCCCCCATTAAGCAGGCTGGAAACTGACCTTTCGTTTGTCTGTATTTTTTATAGCACACTAAAGACTGAAGGTAGCCACTGGCTCTTTACTTTGTATGAATTGGACCAGAGTTAAAAAATGCTACACATTGGTCCCTGTCCAGATACTGTAAAGGTGTTTCAGAAAGCTTTAGTTTCACCATTCCCTGAACTTACCAGGCTTTTCATAACCAGATAATGGTGGTGCTGAGAATGCCTGTAATTGGTTTTCACTTGTCATTAGGCTGAAGTACAGATTTCTTGATCATGAAGTCGTTTCTGTAGGCAGCACTTTAAAAAAAAGTCCATATCATGGAACTTGATGGATGTCATGGTGTCAAAATAGGGAGCGCAATATTTAATGTGGAAGAAAGATTTACTGCTTGCAACAATCATGTTGAATGTAAAATGTGTTGTCATGGGAAATATTTTATGAATAGAATTTTACACGTTACAGAAATTGAATTGGGCTATAATAATTTGTTGCAGTAAGCCCTCCATAAATTTAAAGTGTTATCAATAATCATCCGTTTAGGTGTAGGCCAGTGAAATCTTAGCCCTTACATTTGGTATTTATTCCATCAGTTATTTTCTGCCTGATTCCAGTCTGGCTTTTTCTCCAGTGATTTCTCCAGTCACTTTATTACTTTGGTAAAAATCACGAAACAAAAGTTTGTATTGTCAAAATGACTGCATTTGTTTGTATTGGACAGATTAATTTGGCCAGCGAAATGAAAACATCCATAAATTTTATCTAAAGGATCGATTTAAGGTCCATTAATTTGTTCCCTTTGATATACACACCACAAAATGCAGACTCGGTTGTCAATTGGATTTTTTGTAGTGGGACCGGCCGCAGTGACAATTTGTATCTACTTGGTGGGATATACATGAGCACAGCCGGCTAAGATGGGTGGCTTTCTTAGTGAGGGAGTGACTGACTACCCCTTGTTAAATAGCATAGGAAAACTTAGTAAGAAATGTTAGTCTGTTTAACTGTATCAATATCATTCACTAATTGCCAATTAGCTGTGTAAATAGCCAGTGGCAAAAGAGGATTTGTTTAGGGTAGACACAAGATGCTATACCGACAACCGTCAAATGTGCAGCTCTGTGGCGTAGTGGTTAATGACACTGCCTTTTAAGTGGGTGACCCAGGTTTGATTCTCAAGAGGGCAACATTTTCTATTGCGTGCCGGCTGAACTAGGCTTGCCTGGTTTCTTGTTTTTATTGGTTAGGATGAACTTAACCTAGTGGGCAGCAGGTGTAGTTCAGCGCATTTTGTGGTGTCTGGTTAGCTCACAGAGAACTCTGGTTTTCCGACATTGGGGTTCAAATTATCTGAGTACTTTTGAAGTACTGGGAAAGAGGGAATCTGAGTTATTGGGATAATAGTGCTTTGGACCTTGTTCACAGTGAATATGGTTCAATGGGGAGTAAAGTCAGAGGTTGCTTTTAAAGGCTGTTCCATGATAATACTGCTGTGGCATGCACAAATTGACTATTCCCTTATTGGACAAATGAAACAGAACTCAGAAATTGTAATTTTCACTCCACATCCTTAAGCAGTTCTCTCTTTCCCAGGTGGCAACAAGTGACCCTGACAAGAAGGTCACAGGTGTGGACCACACAGCCAAACTTGTCTACGAGGAAGGTATGGGCCAGCTTCTGAATACTTTATTTCTGTTTGCTGGACTGTGTAAGCAGAGCAGCCCAAGAAAAATAAGTGAATGCCTGACTAGCTGAAAGACCCTTGTTAAATAGCTTAGTGGTTAGAGACGCGGGACCTCTTGCTTGGTAGTCTGCATTTGAAACTCATCAGTCGAGTTGTTCAGTGAAGACAAATTTAATTTGCTTACAACCTTCAGTAGCTACGTTATAGCATAAAATGAAACTTAGGCATTGTAAAGTTCATCTTCAGTCTCACTATTAATTGCTAAATGTTTAACTATTCGAAGTAGTAAGTTAGTAGATACTTGTAAGCCTTTTTCTGGCTTTTAAGCTGTTAACCTAGTGGCCTCCATCCGCGTATGCACGGAAGACCGTATACTGTGTATTTTAATTTCTTGATTCCGAATGGTTATAGATATTACATTTTAGTTTCCTTACCAGTTAGCCGCTATTTCCAATGAAGCGATTGACGTAAGGTTTGTGTTCCTACGTGCATCACAGCCTACGTAAGACGACCACAAAGTTACACCTAAAATGGTGGCCCTAAGGCACTTCATGTAAAGGAGCTTAGTGCATCTGCTGTTTAGAAGTCCAATCTTTGTTCACCAATCGCAAACAACGTTATTGCTAGGTCATCTCATGCCTGGCATCCAATAGCAATTCAGATTAGCTTTCCCAGGGAATCACATGGGCTATGACACGAGCTCCATTCAAGTGGCCACTCCTTACCCAAGCTGCAGACAATGGAGTATCAACAGAGACTTGCTTCGCGTTCATTCCTGCATTGCTTTCATTCTGAAAAAGGACATTATAGATCAACGTTTTAGACTAGATTTGAACGGTCAAGAGTGTTTAGAATATGATAATTTGTATGGAAACAGTATCTGATGCAATGCGTAAGTGTAATGGCCAAACAGCTCATAATCGTGAACTATCCACATATGAAGTGCATCGCTATTTATGAATAATGGTATCCTACAGCATCGTTTGTATATAAAAAAAATGTAAAAATATTGTTCTGTCAACATAGTATGGGGATGTTATTGTTTTTTGGGGAAAAGTTAACCTGTTAGATAATACAAATAATAAGTCCCAACCGCAATACTGATCTCGTGCTTCCATCTAGTGGCCGTTAGGTGTATTGCGGTGTAACAGGAGGAATCTATTTTTAAAATGTTATAATGGTTAATTTTTGGTAGAGGAACTGACTTATTGTGATGCCTATATTTTTGACATTTTATTGGGGTTATTTATTTTATTAGTTTGTTTCAGCCTAAATCACTGTAATATGACTATAAAGGCACCCTATTGCTGAAATGTGTATCGTAAAACTATTTTTTTTGCCATTCCCATAGATGAGGTTTCAAAATAGTGTCCCAGAAGTCTGTTTTTGTGGGGGGTTTTTTAGCCAAGGGGGATGTGATCACCAGGATGCATCATAGATGATATCTGTTGTATAAATGGTTCTAGGACCCAAAATGTGGAAGTCGTGAAATCCGTCCAAAAATGCCCTGGCAGGGATTTATAATGGCCAGTGGCAAAAGCCATACAGTTCATAGATGCTATTTGTGGTGGAAGTACTTAAGAAACGTTAATCAGTTAGGAAGTTAGGTTGGAATCCAATGAGGGTAACAACAAGCATCCTATCTAATTGCGTGCCAGCTGAATTAGGCTTGCCTGGTTCTTATTCTGCTTACTTAAATGGCTTTCCCACCTCATAGCCCATTTCATTGACACCAATTTTAAACATTGGATGTGTGTATAAATGTAAATAAGTCAGAAAATAAACCTTGGATTCAGTCTCTATCATAATGAGCTTAAATCCAGTCCTATCTGGCAGCTGTTATTATGGTGTGACACCAGTGGTGGACGCAATGCATTCTCTGGCATCTTCTGAACAAGCTCTGTCCACAACACCAAGTTGATTTCACACAATTATTTTGACCAGCTTCGATGTCATTGTTTTCCTCTTGAGTATCATTTGTCTTGATAGTACTTGCTTCCCATAATATTTGCATACCGCCGGTCGTGCTAATGCTCTGCGGAACACTGGCAAACCAGGCTTACTCCTGTTGCCAGAGTAAATGATGCCATTGCTTTTTTCAGCATAAGGGGGTGTGTGGAGGCAGCTTAACTCATCGAAGGGAGCGGCACATCGGTAGCATGAATGGCGGACAATACAAAAGCTTGAACTTACACATTGTTGTCAGGGGGTGCTGAGGCTACATCATTGGCACACTGCAAAGCACAAAGTGATGGGAGACGAAAAATTGTTTGCGACAGATACATTTGACAGGTGCCAGATTCTCTTCCACTGAAGCTAGCAATCTGATTGGTTGTTTGCTAGATTGCGGAATGACAGGCAATGGACTGTACACATTCAGAAGAGGGTGACTAGTGAAAATGTAAGGCATTTCATTGGATGTTTTAAAATGAGACTGTGTGATGTCAGGTGTTCAATGCGAATCAAAACCAAGTGATTGAGGCTCAAGTCGTGTGATTGGATTTTCAGATAAGGCTCTGCGGACATAACAATGTGTTTCCATCTTCTGGTCCTGGATACCCAAAAGGGCTCGGTTTAGGTTTTATGTGGAAGACATGTAAATCAATTATGCATTCAGACAAGGCTCTGCTAAAGTAGGCAAGCAAAAACCTTGCTGTGTTAGTAGATCATCTTTCCGTACTGCTCTTGTCTGTGAGCAGTGTTACCGTGGGATGTGAATGATGGTATGCTGACTGCCCCTGCTCTGTTGTATTTGCTTTACTGCGAATGTCCCTATGCTGTAGCTACAGTTTTTTGAGTGAGGAATTCTGTGTGTCTGAGTTAGGGGTCATGTGGGTTCTGCAGTTGAGTAGATTGTGGCTTTGGGTCTGAAAGCTTTGTTTTGTCTCCCCTCTTCCATTGTAGAGTCCTCGGATGAAGATGAAGCATCAGGTGACGAAGGCCTCCCAGATGAGGATTCTGACGTAAGTGGTGGTTCCACAGTGGAGCTTGAATTGTTCACAGGTCTCTGTTTATTTAAATGTTGTGAATAATGTTTTTGTCTGTGTTGTCTGATGAAAAATGGGGTCCTTATAGAACTGGGAGGAGGAGGAGGGCATGGCAGATGAGAAAATGGAATGCCAGGATAAAGATGCAGATGACGGCTTAAGGACAGAATTCAAAGAGATCGGCGATTCCGACATGGACCCGGGCAACGAGAGCGAGGAGGAGTAAAAAGCGAAGGAATCCAATCAAAACAAATATAAATTACTCAAAAATGGACCTGAAAGATTTATATATACTTTCATTTTATTTTCATGCTTTGATTTTATTGTTTCAGAACAAGAAATGTTTTTACAAAAAAGACAGTGGACTGTCAGTGGTGTCGGCAAGCTTGGCCACTGTTGCTTCGTATTGAGAATTGTCATGTTAGTTCTCTGCCCCACGACCAATGCAGACCGCTGTTCCAGAGACTCAAATTCTCCTCTTTCCCCAAGCTTTTCTCTTCTGCTTCTTCACTTTGGCTCCATGGTCCTGGGTGTCAAATGTGACCACCCTGTTCCACACTGCTTGTCTCAGAGAAAATGTGAAGAGAATATATCGATCTGTGTTGTGAATGTGGTGCTGTTTGGGATGCGACCATTTCTGAATAGTCCTATCCACTCACAGTGTAAATCTGTATGTGTAGTGTTTGTATATCAACCCCCGCGTCCTTGGGATTAAAGGAAATTCTTCTGTAATGTCTCTAACTGAACCGTTTTCTTTTCCACCCTAACCTTTCATTTGGTATTGTTTCTCAAAGGGCCATTACATTGTCCTCTGCCTTTAATCATAGCCAGAGATGCAACCAAAAACAAGAAGCCAGGCCAGCCTAGTTCAGCCTGCCCGCAGTAAAAAGTGTTGCCATCATGAGATTCGAACCAGAAAGGCTGTGTCATTAACCACTCCACCACGGAGCTGTACATCTGCCGTCTGTCAGTATAGCCTGTTGTATATACTGACGCACAGTATCTGTATATTTCGAATGAATTCTCTTTTGCTACTGGACATTTTAATAGTTACTTGACCATTCGTGAATATAAAAACGGTTCTTACTTAGACGCTATTTGTGTTGGAGGTAAACTATGTATGCCGTTTGCCACTGGAATAGTCATATGAATTGAGCAATTGCTAGCGAGCCTGCCAAAGCTAATTAATTTAATGGCATAAGAATTTATTTTTTTATGGCATTTGTGAATGACATACAATAACTGTCAAAGGTGAGGATAACAAACTTTTTCATTAGGTGACAAGGCGAGAGAATCGTGGAATCAACCAGAAATTATTTCTAGATGTCGTTGCTCTCAATAGATTCGAACTTGGGTCTTCCACATGAGAGGCACAGTCTTTTAAATTAACCACTACGTTACGTCATTAACCATTACCGCACTACACGTTTCAGCAGTTGCTAGATTCCACTGAGGATCGTGTTAAACTGACGCTTTTAAGTTTGCCTCCACATTTAGCGTCAATGAGCTGTATTGCTTTTGCCACGGGCTGTTTTAACAGCATATTGGCCAGTAATTGGCTTACTAGTATCAATTGACTTCCTGTGAATAATCATGAATTGAACCACTGCTAGTGAGACTGAAGATGGAACTATTCCATACCAGAAACTGTCGCAATGTAAACCATATCGTTTCAGTTTTAGCCAGCTACGTTTTCATCAACACTCTAACCACTACGCAATTTAACAAGGGGTAGTCAGTCAGGTCGAGTCAACTCCGTGCCATTTGCACTTAGCCGGATCTGCCTATGTGGTCTAGTGAAGGTTGCATTTTGCTTTAATGGTTGAATAAACTTCTCGACATAAGTCAGAATTTGTTCACTCAAATTTGGTCTACATAAGGAAATTCTCTTCGGCCTTGTACGCCTGTGTTTTAGTTTATTTCCTTGACAGGAAAATCCAACAGATGGGTTGTGTACTTTACTAATTTGAGGGCAACTGAAGTTGCATTGGTACTAATTGCTGCTCTTGAGACATTCAGTTGCAGGAAATGCTACACAAAACCAATGCAACAGAGATATTCTAGGCAATAATACAAATTCTAATGTACATATTAAACAGACTCTTTGCCAGTGTGGCTGGTTACTAGCTGGTGTTTGGGGCTGAGCTGAACAGGGGTATATTCATATTAGTGGGTATAATGGAAACACTTGACAATACATTCATGTCAGGGACTTCAGTGCAACACTTCCCATATGAATCTACACTGGTTTAAAAAAAAAAGGCTTTTGAGTGGATTTCCTCATATGTTTGTAAGGCTGACCTGTCAAAGTATACAACTGATGCTGGAGTACTCTGCAAGCAGTATATGCAAAGGTGTGCTTTAAACTGCAGTAATGTGTATGTCATTGGACTAAACAGCTTGGTTGAAGACCACCAACCAAGATGTGTGTGTGAATTGGATGTGGGAACCGAGTGTAAAAAGTCTCAATGTGTTGAACATCAGGGAGACTGTCGGGCATTCCAACAGTTATAGCTTGTTGGTGGATGCAAATGTGGTGCTAGGCTGTAAAAGTCATATGGCTTGTAATAGACGCTACCCTCTGTATAGCCTTTTGGTCATGGGCAGGCATGTTGCCGTACCAAGTGGACAGACTGAAAAGCCTCCGAACTTTATTCCATGCCACTCTATTTAGATTTTCTTTTCCTAACCATAACTTTTTCACAACAATACCTTGGTACCTAACTAATTGTCACTGTATTTTTGTTTTTATGAAAATGTACAGTGGGTATAGAAAAGAATCACCCCCCTTTGAAGTAATCACATTTTGTTGCTCTGCAGCCTGAAATGAATTTCAGCTGTATTTACTCCTTATAACATCCAAGTGAAAGATATAATATCAACTTGTCAAAAAAAAATACAAATAAAAAAACAGAATCACTGAGTCGGAAAAAGAATCACCCTCTTAAAAATTACTAGTAAACCCAACCCGGTGTAGTTAATCACCATCTCAATAGCACACAAAGCCAAATTACTTTCAATTGTGCTTATTTTGATTAGCTCAGCATGAAACAAGCTTTTCCTGAAGCATTTCAGTCCTTGGTAGTGCAACTTAAGACAACAATCAACTATGTGTGGTAAGGCATTGTCAGAAGATCTCTGGGATAAAGTTGTGGAGAGGCACAAGTCAGGAGATGGATACAAAACATTTCAAAGGCTTTATCAGTGCCTAGAAGCACAGTGGAGTCAATTATTAAGAAGTGGAATGTATTTGGTACAACACAGACCCTCCCTGGGTCAGGATGTTGCTCCAAATTGGATGAAAGAGCCAGGAAGAAACTGGTCAGAGAGGCTACCAAGAGGCCTACAGCAACTCAGAAGCAGTTGCAGGAATTCATGACAAAGAGTGGTCATTGTGTGCATGTGACCCCAATATCACAAATTCTCCACAAATGTGGCTTGTATGGGAGGATTGCAAGAAAAAAGCCATTCAAGGCCACATGCCGTCATGACTGAGCTTTGCCAAAACGCACCTTGAAGATTCTAAGGCCATGTGGAAAAAGGTTTTATGGTCAGATGAGACTAAAATTGAATTGTTTGGCCTCAACGCCAAATGATATGTCTGGCGAAAATCCAATACAGCTCACCATCTTAATAACACAATCCCTACAGTAAAGCATGGAGGTGGTAATATCATGTTATGTGGTAGTTTCTCTGCAGCAGCTACTGGAGCACTTGTCAGGAGAGACGGAAAAATGGATGGGGCAACTTACTGTCAAATTCTTGAGGGAAATCTGCTGCTCATTGATAGAAAGTTGTCAATGGGAAGAAGATTTACCTTCCAACATCACAATGACCCAAAGCACACAGCAAAACTGACCCCACAGTGGTTGAAGGAGAAAAAGGTAAATGTCCTTGCATGGCCTAGTCAGAGCCCAGACATAAAACCCATTGAAAATCTGTGTAATGACTTGAAAACAGCAGTCCACAAACAAGTCACCATCAAATTTAACTGAACTTGAGCAGTTCTGCAAAGAGTGGTCAAATATTGCAACGTCTAGATGTGCAAAGTTGGTAGAGACATCCCAACAGACTAAAGGCTGTAATTAAAGCAAACGGTGGTTCAACAAAATACAGAAACAAGGAGGTTATTCTTTTTTCAACTCAGTGATTGTTTTTTTATGACATGTTGGTGTTATCTTTCACTTGGATGTTATAAGTTGCAATGAGTAAATACTGCTGAATAAAACAAAAATTGTGTCTGTCTTCATTTCAGGCTGCAAAGCAACAAAATTTGATTATTTTACTGGGAGTGATTATTTTCTATACCCACTGTATATACTTACAACTTTGAGCATTTGTTAATGTGCTCTTTTTGAATAACTATAAATACTCATAACTGTTTTAAGGCAACATTATATATTTTTTATTAGTATAGAAATTTGTTTTAAATATTACATTCATTGATTCAATTTTTTTCTTTAAAAATAATCCAGAAAATATTCCTCCCGAAAATAATCAGTCTTCGACAGAAAATTCCTCCCTCCTTAATTTGGCATTTGATGTCATATCCTGATATTCAGAAACACAAACCCATATCCCCACACACCATTTAGGACAATAGTATGTGGCTGCAGTACCGGAGGCTGCATTTTCTGGACCGCAGTTCTAGGACCCTCGTTATTCACAATGACAGCGCTACCTAGAGATGTCGATGACCGGAAGGCAGCATTCGGCCCAAATCAGAGGCTGCTGTTTCATGATCGCATTTCAAGGCTGCTAGATTTTCACGACAGTGACGACACAATGAGGCTGTGAAGGCTTTCTCAGGATATGTGATCATATTTGAGGAGACAATTCTACCCACAAAGGTTATATATTTGAAAATATGTTCAAATTATAAACCTTGGATAATTAAAGAACTTTAAATAACATTACAGTAGAAACAAATGTACATATTCCATAGGTGTCAAGATTGAGTGTAACATGATTAAATCCAAAAGAAGGTAGCAAATTAAGAAAGCTAAATGGTCTAAAGAAAATAAATGTCAATGTGGACAGATATGTGATGACTGGAGAGGCCTCAAAACCTTGTCTGGGACTACACAGAACCAATGTAAACCCTGCAACATTATCACTGATGGGCTTAACTTCACCAAAGCATAATTTCCTTATAACATTAGTAATAAGCTCCTGAAGACCTGCTACAATCAATTGGCCCCTGTCTTCTTTGAACTTTTCAACTGGTCCTCAGAGGAACACAGTTCAGCTTTGTGGAAGACCGCTACCATCTGCCTTGTTCCATAGGGCAGACCCATACTTCCCAATGATTTCTGGCCTGTAGCTTTTACATTAGTGGTGATGATGAGTTTTGTACCTCTGGTACTTTCGCAATTACAAGAGACGGAACCTGTCAGAACAACTCATTTGACTACAAGAAGTGTAGATGATGCTGCCCTTACATTACTTCATCATGTATAATTCCATCTTGAAAACCGAAAGCATATGCCAGGCTGTGTTTGAGGATTTCTCTTCGCTAAGCACTAAGCACTATGCTATTTAACAAGGGGTATACTGCCTTTAACACCATTCAACCACATCTGTTGGGAATAAAACTACTCAACATGTGTAAATCCTCTACTCATACTGTGGATAATAAAATGTTTTACGCACATACACATAATTCTGTCATCTGCCTGCTTAATGTATATATGCAACATATGTAATATATCATGTATTTCATTATTTTATTCTATGCTGTATTAGAAATCAAAATTCTCTGTAGAAATAAGTTAAACTAATCTATTGTATTGTATTTGATTTCATGTCATCATTGTAACGAAACGTGTCTTTGGCTGATGTGGGATGGTTTGGGCTGTAGAGAGGATCCACCACTTCCTCCTGTTTTGCTGTTGGCGTTGAACCTCCACAACAGGATGGATGGGCTGCATGAGGATATTTACTTTCGTGTGGATGGGCATGCCGGGATGAACTTTGTTGTATTGGACATGGCTGCCAACTATTTACCTCATGTCAGTGGAGCGGATAACCTTGTATATACCTGTGAATACTGTAGATACCTGTACGCATACAAAATGGTGTTCCCTCAGGAAAAATATATTGTTATATTCTGTTGTTTTTGCTATGGCTTTTGTAGTCACTAAATCTCAACCTGAAATTTTTTATTTTAGAGAAGCAAGACAAGGACGACTGGGGGCAGATTGAAGAGTATATATACATCATTATTTTTTTTATGTTAACCAAAAACAAACAATAACAATGAAACACTAAGCCCTCCCTACACCACATGCAGCCAGACATCCACTACCCCCCCACATCACTCCATCTGCCTTCATCCTTCAATGAGAGAGACAGATAGACAGAAACAATAAAACAAATATTTAAAAAAAACATGTTATTGACATCTGACTCTTCAATATTCAGTGGTAACATCAATGCAGTCAGCAATTTAACACACATCTGTGAATAGCATATTCAAAAACATAATGATAGAAGTATTATTAGACTTATATATAATTTAATGTATCTGAATCAAATGTCTGGTCAGGGCAAACAATACAGGACATGTATTCATTCACTGCTCAAAAGAATTGTTGATTACATACAGGCTGCTTTTAATCCATCGTATTGAAACTTCACAGATTTTTTTTTAACTATACCTTCGTTGAAAACAGCACGGTTGAAATGGCCTTTTAAATGGGCTGTGACCTTGCTCAAGTTTGTTGGGTGAAACACAGTTGAGTGACAACGGACAGTGGAAGTCCCTGCAGCATGTGGTGCATCTTTTTAAATCCGGCAAGGATTTCCATCCTAGAGCCTAATTGGTCAAATTGAACATTGTAAGATAATTTCACAGACATAAATTAGTCCCAAACCTATTACTGAACCAAAAGACTATTTAACTTCAGTAAAATGGTAAAACAAGGTGAGTATTGGACAAGTACACTAAAGACAGTAGGCTGAAGACTTGATTTAACTGACAGATGGATCATATACACATGATTTTATCATCTTTTGAAGTTTAAATAATGTGCTGGCCTTAATTATCACAGTCATCAAGTCAACAATGTATAAAAGACACCTAGTTAGACTTGCCAAAATCGCACTTTGGATTCAATTTACAACAAAACAAATAGGCTAAAAGTTCGTTTTGCAGCAAGCTATCATACGTAACAGATGATTGTAGTACCTTCTTTAAGACGATCAGAGTATAGCCTTTAGTATCATACTAGTTAGCTAACGTAATGATACTAAACGCCAGGCCTTTTGAAGTTCGGCCAAGCAAGCTAACATCAACTCTGCTGTCGAATTCAAGACACCAGCATTGTTTTATACAAAATAAAATGTGATTCAATATAGCTACTCACATTCTGATTACCGTCCATCTTGTTAATAAACATGCTATTCGTTAAACTTGTGCCGGTCAATGGTTATCCAGTTCGTTAGGTGACGCTGTCGCGAATAATGAGGGTCCTGGAACTGCGGCCCTAAAACTGCAGCCTCCGATACTGCAGCCACGTGCTAGTCATTCAGGAAGCTATTTCAACACAAATCTTTCTTGTTTTTTCTTGTGTTTTCACATTTTCAAGGTCAAGCCCAAAAAATAAACACAGTAACTTCTTATAATTTCATTCAATACTTTTGGTAGATCTAACAAAGACCCCATACAGTAGCACCTTGGACCCACAGGGGTTTCCCTGGTTGAAGATCCCTGAAGCTACAGTTTATGCGCTGGTGTCAAAGTAGCCAGAGTGATTTCAGCTTAATATGGAAAATGTGGTCTGACTATTCTGATAATGAGACCAACTACTGTATTTCCAATAAGCCAACTGTAGCTCGGTAGTTTTCAGTCAACTGAACTAACGGAATATATATGAAAGTGTTCTATAATAAAATAAATATTAGACAGCAATACAAACGTTGTTATTTTTAACCAAGTTTAACTTAAGCTTCGAAATAATGAAAACGTTACTGCTGAGGACCGAAAGGAAAAACACTAGTGGTCCGTGTACTTTTCGGTTATTGGATTTTGTCATGATATAGGATAACAGATCAACACAAAACAGTTCGTTTTTTTTATATTTGACTTGCAATATTTGATTTCCGAATTCAAACGAATGTTGACCAATCAGAAAAAAGCTTGTTCATCATTTTGGGATTTCTAACAAAAATCGACTGCATTCTCATTTCCTCTGTTAAAATAAGAAATTGATTTACAGTGAAAGAGAAACAAAAATATTTCTCATTCTTTCAATTTCTGTTTTTGTTTTGTTCATAGCAAGAAGTGAATGCTGTTATGGCAATTTCTTAACTAATGTACATTGGAGACATGTTTGCTTATCTATTACCTTGTATGTAACTCTGGTCTCTGGTTGTGACACACATGTCTATATATGATATTTTGATATTCTGAATAAAGGTATCTGTCATTTATTCCTTAGGAAATGTAGGAGAGGGGGATCTGGTATTTGCCTAAGGGGCATCATTGACTGGTATCGGCAGTTTATAGGGTTACTCATTGATATGCACATCTATGTAACTCAACAGGGCATCTATTGTTTGTCCAGATGCTCCAAGTCCTCTTCAAGAGTTGAAAAGGTCACCCATGTGGGGAAGGACAGCCCTCCCTTTGGGTAAAACCTGTGCGACCTAAGATTGATGGGTAGCATCATACCACACCCCTTTAACTGTTATAAATACTGACCGTTGTTGTAATTTCCTTGAGAGGCTCCTCAAATGATTATTCTGTAAGCGTTTGAAGCGTCTCTTTATTTGCAAATAAATTGCTAATTGTGCCAAGAGAATTTTGTCTATGTCTTACTCCTTTAAGAGTGTTTATCGATGAAATTTCCATCACAACACTCCCTCATAGAATATTTATAGCGTTCTTGTGTGTTCACAGCCTAGTTTGGCAGCACTACAGTTCTGAGTGTATGACGTCAAGGTAAGTGTTAATGTTCAATACGATTCAGATATTTTATTGAATTAATTTGCCTATACAGTGTGGCAAAAAAGTATTTAGTCAGCCACCAATTGTGCAAGTTCTCCCACTTAAAAAGATGAGAGCGGCCTGTAATTTTCATCATAGGTACACTTCAACTATGAGAGACAAAATGAGAAAGAAAATCCAGAAAATCACATTGTAGGACTTTTAATGAATTTATTGGTAAATTATGGTAGAAAATAAGTATTTGGTCAATAACAAAAGTTAATCTCAATACTTTGTTATATACCCTTTGTTGGCAATGACAGAGGTCAAATGTTTTCTGTAAGTCTTCACAAGGTTTTCACACACTGTTGCTGGTATTTTGGCCCATTCGTCCATGCAGATCTCCTCTAGAGCAGTGATGTTTTGGGGCTGTCGCTGGGCAACACAGACTTTCAACTCCCTCCAAATATTTTCTATGGGTTTGAGATCTGGTGACTGGCTAGGCCACTCCAGGACCTTGAAATGCTTCTTACGAAGCCACTCCTTCGTTGCCCGGGTTGTGTGTTTGGGATCATTGTCAAATGTGAGCTGACTACAATTGACCAATGGGAATTTAGGGGCACATCCTGGTTTGCACATTCATTTGATTCAGGTAAGAGCTTTCGGTAAAAAATAATCTTCCTGAATCTTCCCATAGTTTCTTCCTAGATTCCAACCATGTTGTTTGCTGTTGGGGTTTTAAAGGCTGGGTATATGTAACCAAGTTAAATCCAGAACAGTTAAAACAAGCCCAGGTACAGCAATAGATATGTCCAAAGTAGATATGTCTGACATGACTGACTTAAGAGTTTCAAGAGAGGACAGCATACAATTGCAGTGATCCATATGTGTGTCCATAGCAGGCACATTTTAAGAATCACCATGCACCAGGAGACTGCGAACTGTAATTACAATGCCCCGTTTCTAATGAAGCTCATTTTGCGAATATTCAAGAGACCTGTGGCAAGACATCCGAGGAACAGAAAATATTTGGCATGTCGACAGACAGCAGATGAATGCCAATTTGTGTTTGCTGTAGTTTTTTACTTCTCTTTCTCGGGTATGTAAGTTCCATCTTTATTGGGAATACAACTCTTATATCTTTCAATTGCAAACAAAACTAAATATATGGATCACGCCCGAGCAATCAGTCAGGTAGAACTAAGCAGGTAAGGGTATTGGGGTAATTGTGTATGAAGGCAATATCACTGCATGCTGCAAAGTAACTGCTGTACTGAGCAGAAGCAAATAAAATGATCCCTTTTGGTCACAGATTCAATAGGGCTCTATAGGTAAAGTAGTCCATTTTAGGAAAATAGGTGTGATTTGATCTTACTCAGAGGAGAGGGAAGTACACATGTCTGTCGTAAAGCACTAGAAAAATACCTAAATTGGCAGCATGGATATTAAATAATCAGTAGGATTTCTTTGTGCTGATATTGGTTGGAAGTAGTTTTAGCTATTAAATCACTTTTATTAAGTACAGCTGGTAAGACTAAGTAAAGAGACGATCATCAGAACTTAAATGTTAAGTCATTACACTTCCACTATTAATAATATACTATATTTCAAATAAATTGTATTAAGCTGTGTTGAAACCAATACCAAATAAAAATCTTTCTTGGGCCTCCTGGATGAAATAGAAGTTACATCTGCAAATTACATGGACAATCATCTCAATATCACTCTGAGAGAAGTTCATACGGGTCTAGTTTTCCCGAAATTGTACTTGGGTGAGGAGCTGTCATGCAGGCAGAGGAAAGTGAGGATAAAAGTGCTAACTTATAACTAAGGTATGTTTCTGAATATAATATATAACATGGAAATGATCACCCAAAACTTTGATAAATCAGAGAAATTTGACAAAAGCGGAAATGTTAAATGTCCCAGTTTTGATTTTAGGTCTTTTTTTGGCTACAGTGTTTAGGACAGAAGTTACAATTCCGTTTAGAGAAAGAATTACTGTTAGGTGAGTTGTTTTGAGATGATGGCATATAAAGTGCACGTTAAGGTGTAGACCACATTAAAGAAAGGTTACAAAATAAAGGAAACTCTTAGTGAATGAGTTGAGGAAACTAACAAATGCACATCCTTACATAGATACATTTCCTGGCATGGTCTGGGTCCATGTGTCAACTTAGAGCAAAGAGAAATCAACTTCATCCCATGGTGAAACATTCATATCCTCTTGGGAGGGGTCTATTCTAGGATTACAATGCCCCCATTCTCAGGGCACAAGGGTTAATTGAATGGTTAATGAGTGAAATTATCGAAAATTAAATGTGAAAATAGACATTTTGGAAAATTATGTGAAACACAATATCTCATCCCAATTGTACACCTATGGGAGATTTTAGATTAACGTGTCACACAACATTCTCCACCAACATTGTCAAAACACCAAATGAGGGAATATGTTTTGCAAGAATTGTGTTCAATCCACCCAGTAGAGTTAGAGACTTGTAGAAGGCCAGGGGTTTTGTAAAAGCACTTTGTGACAAATGCTGATATAAAAAGGGCTTAATAAAATACATTTGATAGATTGATTGGTTTGATAAAACCTATGCAAAAGTGCATTGAAGATGTTCCGGCAGCTTGTGGTTGCCCAATACCTGAGACACTTCAAGTTGGTGTTTCCTATCATTGGTCATCCACCTCTATAATAATATACAAGTTATCATGACTAATATGGGGTTCATATTATGAGGCCAATTGTTGTATTACTTTTTTATTGTCTAATATGACTGAAAAGGTTTGGGAACAAATGTGGTAAGGTTTAGGGTTAGTAGTAGGATTACTAAATGTAGGCTTTTTAAAAATAAATCTATTCATGTGTCCAAATTAGATAGTTAATTTAACATGTTTGTGTGTGGGTGTGTGTGAAAGTAGGCCTAGAAACATACTTTATTTCAACGCTGTTGTTTAATGTTGTCATTAACTGAAAAAGTATACTATCCCCTTTCCCGAGCACATAATATACAAAGGAATGACAACACAAATATTGCTACATTTCACCTATTCAGAAATAATTGAAATTAGACAAAAAATAGGTTATACTGATAGAATTACATTTTAGTGCACAACATTCATACCGACAAATTAAATAATAATTCTAAAGAGATCCATGTATTGGATATAAGACATTTCTATTTAGTATAAATGTGTTAATGGTTCAATGTTTGAACTGATTAGTTATAAAATTGTAGATTAAATCTATAATTTATGTCCAACTCTTATTTGGAAAGGAAGCAGACCTACGTTTTGACTTTAAAATTGGCCAATGATAGACATTTCACATCGAACCACACCCTCTTCGCAGAAACGAAACATTAAACCACTTATTTGTATTAGAAAAAAGTAGACATAATGAAAATCGATTTGTTTTTTCGTTATTCTATTTTTGGAATAAAACGTATAACGACAATACGGAAATACATAGGGAAATACATCAAGTTGGTGACAGCTCAGGTAAAATCGGAAATTTAAACAATGAAACATGTCCAGAAAAAAAAGTTTTCTGCTACTACATTTTTCGTGTTTTCTGCTACTACATTATTCGTTTCGACACAATAAACGAGAAACGAGTTTACATTGGATTCTGGGACATAACTGCAGTAAACCAAACTGTTTTGGTTGTTATCTACATAAAAAATCTGAACAAAGAATTATCAATTTGCACCCGGGTCAAGCACGCTTAATAATTCATTTTTTTCCCCACATAAACTATAAAACGACTTGATGTTTCTCTTGTGAGTCGAGCTAAACGTGGACCGTCTGATCAGTGTCTTGTGAGCAACATTAAAAAATCACTTCCGGGTCAAGAAAATAAGGATTTATTTTCAAAATAAAAGAGACCAACATATTACTTGAAAACTAACATGAATAGAGTTTATTAATTGTTAAAGAAAATGTTCCTCTCAAAACATTGAAAACAATTCATGTTAGACCATATAAAAGAGTAAATTCAACAAAATGTGGGTATTAAAACACATTCCAGGGTCAAAATTCAGAAAATGCCAATGACTGAATATGGAATAAATATTGCCTCACTGCTCATGAACTATTGAATATTCCACAGAGAAAGCAAGGTAGGAACTGTTCAGGAGAGTGTGTAGAGTAATACAAACCTGTCAAACAATGGGGAATGGTGTGCTACATCTAGCAACACAATATTTTCCACACCCTCTTTTTCCAGAGTGATAATATGCAAAGAAATCAAGGGGCACTGTGTATTTGCAATTGTTGCTGGCTATTTACTCCACCCATACCATTGGCCACAATGGAATTCAGTGGATATGAAATATATATTGCTCAATAAAAAAAATACTATTCTATATGCCGCAGTGAAAGTATTGTAGGAAATGTTCAGGAGAGTCTATAAAGTGATAATATGCAAAGAAATTAAGGGGCACTGTGTATTTGCAATTGTTGCTGGCTTTTTACTCCGCCCATCTCAAGGGCCACAATGGAATTCGGTGGATATAAAATACATATTGCCCTATAGAACAAAAACTGTTCTATATGCCGCAGTGAGTGTAATGCAGGAAATGTTCAGGAGAGTCTACTGAGTAAATATCTGCAAAGAACTCAAGGGGCACTGTGTATTTGCAATTGTTGCTAGCTTTTTACTACGCCCATCTTAAGGGGCCACAATGGAATTCAGTGGATATTAAATATATATTGACAAATAGAAAAAATACTATACGTCTAAGTACACAAAGGTGAAACCCCTGGTCATGTCCCTCAGTACCTCGTTGATGAAACATTGAAAAACCACCGGTGCATTAGTCAGACCGATTGGCATCACCATGTATTCAAAATGGCCCATCGGCGTATTGAATCCTGTCAACCATTCGTCCCCTTCCCTGATCCTCACAAAGTGGTAGGAGTTGCAGAAGTCTAGCTTAGTGAAGATCGTGGCGCCCCGGAGGGAGTCAAAGGCGGAATTCATAAGGGGAAGGGGATACTTGTTCTTAACGGTGATGCTGTTCAGTCCCCGGTAATCCATGCAGGGACGGAGTGTGCCGTCCTTCTTTCCAACGAAGAAAAATCCTGCCACCAGAGGAGAGGAGGACGGATGGATGCAGCCTGAGTCTAGGGAGTCCCAGACGTATCTTTCCATCGCCTCCCTCTTGGGCTTGGAGAGGCTGTATAGGCGACTCCTAGGGAAGGTGGAACCAGTAAGCAGCTCGATGGCACAGTGGTAGGGCCTATGGGGTGATAATGAGAGCACGTCCTGTTTATTAAATACCTACCCTATGTCGTGATAAACGGTGGGCACTCCAGATAGATCAGGAGTCTGAGAGCTGGGGGTCTGGGCATGCGTGGTCTGGGGACAGGCCGCGCGCAGGCAGTTGGCGTGACAAGCACAACTCCACTTGACGATGCGTCCTGCTGCCCTGTCGACCACGGGGTTATGCTTTGTCAGCCAGGGATAGCCCAAAACCAGCGGTATGTGAGGGGAGCTGGTTAAGAGGAAGCGGATTGACTCAGAGTGGTTACTGGACAGCAGAACTCTTACGGGTTCTGTCCGAGACATAACCCTGGCCACACGCCTGCCGTCCATGGATAAGGCGTTAATTGCCTCCTGTAGTGGTACCATGGCAAGACCCAGTTGGGAGACCAAGGCGGAATCCAGAAAACTATTGTCCGCTCCCGAGTCGATCAGGGCCTGAATCCTGAGGCGCTGTCCGTCATGGAAGATGGTCGCGTAAAAGGGAACCCGTGAACAGGAGAGGTCCTTTACTGGGCTAGAAGAGCGTTCCATTCCGTCTAACTGAACACGATCCAGGTGGTTCGGCTCGGTCTCTGAACTCAGGGCAGTAGCTGGCGCTCGAACAGGGGAGTGTTCTCTGAGCTCAACTGGTCTGTGGAGAGGCGACGGGAGCGCTCTGCGCCGTCTCTCCCTCTGTTGTTCCCTGGCACAGTTGTCTATCCGTATGGAGAGAGCAATGAGACCATCCAGGTCGTCAGGTTCAGGGTAAGAGACCAGTTCGTCCTTGAGGTGGCTGTTCAGGCCGTTGACGAAGGCTGCCTGCAAGGCCTCTCCGTTCCATCTGCCTTCGGCTGCTAAGGTGCAGAACTCAATGGTGTATTCTGCTACGCAGCGTCTCCCTTGGCGCAGCGCAAACAAGCGGGCAGAGGCATCCCTCCCACGGACCAGGTGATCAAACAGCTTGCGCATTTCATCCGTAAATGAAGCGTAGGATTGGGACGCTGGGTCCTGTCGCTCCAAAAGCACAGGGGCCCATTCCAGGGTGGAACCGCGTAGCAAGCAGACCAGGTAGGCGATCCGTGAGCCATCTGTGGAGTAGGTTCGGGGCTGCTGTGCGAAAACAAGGCTAAATTTTAGCAGGAAGGAACGACAGAGCCCCAGGTCTCCGTCGTAACTCTCGGGAGTGGGAAACCATGGTTTGCGTTCCTGGGAGGGTGCCGGTGTGTGCGCGATTGAGGCTGGCAACTTGTCCTTAATAGCTGCGACGCATATTCAGCAGCGCGGTCTGCTGCTGGTCCAACTCGACCCCTTGAGACCCGACCGCCTGGCGTAGGGGGCGTCCAGCTCCGCTGGCTCCGCGTCTGGCCGGATCATACTATCAGGGTTGCTGGTAGGGACCCAAGCGTGGACTGGGAGAGAGTGT
Organism: Esox niger; assembly: GCA_016801105.1. Taxonomy (NCBI): domain Eukaryota; kingdom Metazoa; phylum Chordata; class Actinopteri; order Esociformes; family Esocidae; genus Esox; species Esox niger. Next base: position 72,908 of record JACXGJ010000139.1, on the reverse strand, counting down.
GAGACCAGCAGGCGGAGTAGTCTGGTACAGGCTGGAGGTCGACACAAGAGTGGGCGCTGGCGATGCCGATGGGTGGCGGGCAGAGTAGTCGGGGACAGGCAGAAGGTCGATTCACATGCGGGCGACAGTAGTACAGGCAGGGAGCAGTCAGAGTAGTCAGAGACAGGCAGAAGGTTGGTACACGGGAAGACTGCACATTGGTTTGTGAAAAGCGAGAACAGGCATCTAAGCATAGACCATGATCCGGCAGGGAAGAGACGACAGTGGACTGAAGATATACTGCAGGGGAAGAGGTGAGTGGAAACAGGTGTGTGTGATTGTGGATTGGGAACAGGTTAATCAAAACATTAATGCAATTGTCACGACCAAATAGTTCCATGGATATTTTTACAAGATTATTCTGCAACAATGTGATCATGCAATGTTGTGCACTTGCACTATGGCTCTCAGAATGTTTGTTGTATTTCAGGTGCTGATATCCTGAACTTAATCTTACATTACGACATCCAAGAAATCTGCTCTTTTACCATCCGGTAGGAAGTACTGATACTATTTTACAAATAGAATTTTTTCCTCAAATTAAGCTATGGCTTGAATGTACTAGTAATAAAACATATCCTTCTTAAAGAGTTGAAGTTGAACTAGAATATTTGGTTTATCTAATGGGTATAAAACTGTCTTATGGACTGACCTAAACCTCTAAAGGTAGTAAAGCAGGTTAATGTAAACAATAGACAACTACATATGATCGTGAATTTTTAAGTAATCAACAAGTAAAGAGGTTAATTAATACAAGGAATGATGGATCTAAACTGATGGCTATTCAGTCCTTGGAATGTGGCCAATGGAATGTTACATGCCAGCAACAATTGCAAATACACAGTGCCCCTTGATTTCTTTGCAGATATTTACTCAGTAGACCCTCCTGAACATTTCCTACAATACATTCACTGCGGCATATAGAATAGTATTTTTTTATTGAGCAATATGTATTTCATATCCACTAAATTCCATTGTGGCCAATGGTATGGGCGGAGTAAAAAGCCAGCAACAATTGCAAATACACAGTGCCCCTTGATTTCTTTGCAGATATTTACTCAGTAGACCCTCCTGAACATTTCCTACAGTACATTCACTGCGGCATATCAAATAGTTTTCTTTCTATAGGGCAATATGTATTTCATATCCACTGAATTCCATTGTGGCCAATGATATGGGTGGAGTAAAAATCCTGCAACAATTGCAAATACACTGTGCCCCTTGATTTTTTTGCATATTATCACAGTCTAGACTATCCTGAACATTTCCTACAATACATTCAATGCGGCATATAGAATAGTTTTTTTTCTATAGGGCAATATGTATTTCATATCCACTGAATTCCATTGTGGCCACTGAGATGGGGGGAGTAAACAGCCAGCAACAATTGCAAATACACAGTGCCCCTTGATTTCTTTGCATATTATCACTCTATAGACTCTCCTGGACATTTCTTCCAATACATTCACTGTGGCATATAGAATAGTTTGTTCTCACTGCAATATGTATTTCATATGCAGTGAGTTACATTGTGGAAAAAGAGGGTGTGGAAAATATTGTGTTGCTAGATGTAGCACACCATTCCCCATCGTTTGACAGGTTTGTATTATTCTACACACTCTCCTGAACAGTTCCTACCTTGCTTACTCTGTGTAATATTCAATAGTTCATGAGCAGTGAGGCAATATTTATTCCATATTCAGTCATTGGCATTTTCTGAATTTTGCCCCTGGAACGTGTTTTAATACCCACATTTTGTTGAATTTACTCTTTTATATGGTCTAACATGAATTGTTTTCAATGTTTTGAGAGGTACATTTTCTTTTACAATTAATAAACTCTATTCATGTTAGTTTTCAAGTAATATGTTGGTCTCTTTTATTTTGAAAAATTCCTTATTTTCGTGACCCGAATGTGATTTTTTAATCACCGCCCAGTGAGGAATGCAGTGTTTTGCGCATCAATCTCATCTCGATCTCGTTTTTCATTGATTGGATAAATTGAGTCTTTTTTGTATCCTCTCAATGGTCACTGGAATATGTGCAACAACTAATTCTTCCCTTTTGTGATACTTAATAACGTAGATTTGATCTTCGCCATTATTCTAAAATATGAAAATAAAAATAGTATAATAATAGCATTTTTTTTATCCGGGAATACCAAGTTTAGGAGTTGGAGTGTTTGGCCAATTCTCGTTACTACAATGGTACGTTGAGCATACGTAGCTAACAAACCTGTAACCAACAATGTTCTTTCTTGCTTGGTTGATTTATTTTCGTAAGAAATGGGTTCTTAATTAGCTTGATTACATTTGACGTAACGCTTGTACATTATCTACGTTACTGAAGCTAGCTAACTATATAAACAAATGTTGAGAATGATAATGTGATAAAGGCGAATGTGATATGTTAATAATATTAATGTGATAAAAGCTAATGTGATATGTTAAGGTTGATGTAGAAATTGAGGAGGAAGTTGGAAGAAGGTGCCGAATAGAAATTAAGGTGCAACAGGCCGGGGAGGGAGTCATGTACCACAAGTGCTGTAGTAACAGGAAAACAACATGTTATTGGTTAGGGGGGCTGACCCGAGATCCGCGCCTTATGAGCCGAGGTAAGACAATTAGGAATTTGAGTACTCACGCCCTAGCGAGTAATTAAGAATGTATATGCATGGTGTAGATTAGGGACGGGGCGGGAACTAAAAAAGGCAATAAAAACCGCACCGAGGGGAAGTAACTTTAGACTTGTTGGTAAGCTTGTCTCCAGATATATCTGATTGTGTAATCAATAAAATTGGCTGATTATTGATTATTATATTGTTCTCTTCATTATTGATTCCCTCTCATCAACTTATTCGGGTGAAGCAGGTTTGGCTTCAACACAAGCAAACTCGAAATAGCTAGCTAGTTCGTACATTAGCGGCGAAGTTCGCTAGCTAACATCCAGCACATTTATTACTCCGAAATACTATCGCGCGTACTGATACTGCGATAACATCATACTGCGATAGCCATCCGCTGGCTACTTAACTCACATCTTGTGCTTATGACGTTAAGTTGCGAGCCAACAGTTACTAAGTGGTCACAATAGCATAATGTGGCTGAACCGAATGTTTGTAAATGTCACGTGTTGGCGTAATACTACAGAGAAAGCGTTAGCTAGACCTTCTGACAAGCACGTGTAGGCAATTCTAACATAACGGAAAAAATAAGGACACTGTATCCTAAAAGCATTTTAAAACAAAGTTTGTAGGTTAAACCGTAATTATCCTATGGATATGGAGTTTTAAAATGCTTATGAAAATCGGGCTGTAATCCTTGCAACTTCGTTGCAGCTCATGTTCTGTAAAAACTCAAAAGGCAGAGGGCCTTTCGGGGCCCCTATGTATAGTGACCAGGGACCAGGATGGCCAAGACCAAGACATCGTGGTGGCCAAAGAGGCACCGGAGGCCCAGGACCCAGTGCTAGGTTTGATGTTGAGGATGGAAATGTGGCAATGACAGAGAGCACATCCCAAGCTGGGTCCTCTCAACACAGATTGTGAGTTTGTCATCCAAACTATTCAACAGAATATTTATTATAGCTTTAATCTTAGATGTTATCAGTTAACCCTATCATGTTTTTTGTCCTACCAGCAATCCGTATGCGACAGAATCGCCGTGGGGACGACCGCTTTGAGCGGGGTCGCAGAGGAGGAAACCGAGGTCGTGGTAATAGAAGAGGGGATGGAGGGGACCACAACACCTGGTTCAAGATGTCTGTGAGTCCATATTGTGAATATGTTAATCATTGTTACTGATCTACTAAACTGTAATTGATTGAATTTTAATTTACCAGTGCAACATTTTATACAGATTCCCCATGGAAAGAAATATGACAAAGACTGGCTGATAACAGGTCTGCAGAATATCTGCCCTGTTCCTTTTACCCCAGTACATGTAAGTGACCATTGGCTAATGTCTCTTTAGGATAGTTAACCTCAAAATATTTTATTTTAAGTTTAACCAGAACTGTATTTATTGATTTATTAGAATTACACTGTTTTTCAGTTTCATACAGAGGGCAACTGAGCACAGTTCTATGTTGACGATTCCACCACAGCCAGTGCCTTAAGTAGGGTATCACGGAAGATCACAGACAAAGACGGTTACAAGGTACTATCAAAACTGGTTTATTTTGCAATATAGACCTTTGATGGTTTTATCAAGTAGTGATTGTGCTAACATCCTAAAACTGTTTCTTTGAATAATATACTTAAAAAATGTTTTGCTAGATTCAAGAAGACCATTTATCTTCACCTTGTTTTCACACATCTTTTTCATTCAGCCTTTTAGCCAGACCACATAAGTGGAGAGTTTAACACAATGCTCAATAATGTCTTGCGGCTGGTGAGACGTGTAGCTCCGTAGCGTAGTGGTTAAATACTGTATCTCTCATGTGGGAGACCCGAGATTTAATAAAGTGAGGGTTACACATTTTTACATTTTTAATTGAACTAGGCTTGCCTTGTTCCTTTTCTGGATTGCTAAGGCCTACTTATGCACAACTCTCTTTGTAAAGCACAGTTGTCTCCCAAGTTGTCACGTAGAAGACATTGGCATTCAATATACTCAAATAATCGCCATTATAACACTCAACACAGTTATTTATTTATACAGTGGAGAGAACAAGTATTTAAAAATCGTACAATGTGATTTTCTGGAGTTTTGTTTTAGATTCCCTCTCACAGTTTAAGTGTACCTATGATAAAAATCACAGACCTCTACATGCTTTGTAAGTAGGAAAACCTGCAAAATCAGCAGTGTATCAAATACTTGTTCTCCCCACTGTACAGTATATATACCTGAGGTATAACCACAAAAATGCATAATTAGTGGTAAATAATTGGAATCCCGTTGTGTATTATTCAAATGAGAGATAATATTGTTTTGAGTATTATCTTTTTGCATGAGAAACCTGAGTTTTAATCAATAATGGGAGTTTTGATATGTGTTTAAAGTTTTTGAGAATATTCTGTACATATTCAGGAAATTAGTGTTGCCAGTTGTGCGAAACTGTATATGAAAAGATTAGAAGTTAGAATTAGAAGTTTACCTCTAAGCATCTGGGCCAGTGTAAATGGTTGACTGGGGTAAATGAATTTTATCCACATGTGGTCAAAAATGTTTTGCCCACTGACAAATCAATGTTAACCTATAATTTTAATGGTAGGTTTATTTGAACAGTAAGAGACAGAATAACAACAAAAATACAGAAAAATCCATGTCAAACATTTTATAAATTGATTTGCATTTTAACGTGGGAAATAAGAATTTGATCCCTCTGCAAAACATTACTTACTACTGGCAAAACTCGTGTTGGTAATCACAGAGGTCAGATGTTTATTGTAGTTGGCAACCAGGTTTGCACACATCTCAGGAGGGATTTTGGCCCACTGCTCTTTGCAGATCTTCTCCATGTCATTAAGATTTTGATGCTGATGTTTGGAAAATCGAACTTTCAGCTCCCTCCACAGATTTCCTATGGGATTAAGGTCTGGAGACTGGCTAGGCCACTCCAGGACCTTAATGTGCTTCTTCTTGAGCCAATCCTTTGTTGCCTTGACTGTGTGTTTTGGGCTGAAATACCCATCCACGACCCATTGTCAATGCCCTGGCTGAGGGAGATTCTCACCCAAGATTTGACGGTACAGGGCTCTGTCCATCGTCCCTTTGATGCAGTGAAGTTGTCCTGTCTCCTTAGCAGAAAAACACCCCCAAAGCATAATGTTTCCACCTCCATGTTTGACGGGGGGATGGTGTTCTTGGGGTCATAGGCCGCATTCCTCCTCCAATCACGATTAGTTGAGTTGATGCCAAAGAGCTTGACTCTGACAACAACACTTTCAACCAGTTCTCCTCTGAATCATTCAAATGTTCATTGGCAAACCTCAGATGGGCCTGTACATGTGCTTTCTTGAGCAGTGGGACCTTGTGGATGCTGCAGGTTTTCAGTCCTTTCCTAAACATTTTTAAATGCATTTTTCTGGATTTTGTTGTTGTTATTCTGTCCAACTGTTCAAATAAACCTACAATTAAAATGATAGACTGATCATTTCTATGTTATTGGGCAAACATGCAAATCCAGCAGGAGATAATTTTTTTTTCCTTCACTGTAACCATTTCCACCAGGGGATATTTATTAGAAAAACCTCTGACATCTTTTCCAGGTGACCGTACTGATGAATCCATGTCCCCCACCCTCATTTCCTCAGTCAGAACTAAAACCAGCTGATCTGGAGCATCTGAAGGTAGGACAAGTAGGCCATTGTGATTGAAATAAAAACATTCTGGTGTTGTGGGAACCATGATGTTGTTCTTCAACATTGCAAAAACAACTATCTTTGTATATTAATTTCAATATGGAAAATATAGACGAATGACAAGATACTTGTTGCAATGTTTTTTTTATTGCAGCCCCTTTCTACTGGCAATTTGACCCAATTTTCAGATCTAATTTAGAAAGTTGGTTTATGGCACCGATTAAAAATGTATGTATTTGATTAGTTGGCTGTTAAGAACTGGGCTTATTAGTCAGTAAAGAGATGCAACAAGCTCTAAAAAAATTCAACACTGAACATAAATAAAATGGATTCCGCATAATTGATTATGTATTATTTCTCAATGGCGATACATTTTAGGGCAAATTATGTATGTACAATAGTGTCTACATAGAGATGTCGCTCATCTAATTACAGTGTTTTCTTACCGCGGTAAGGCCTGAGGTCCACAAGATACGTAAAAGTCGCGTTGTGCCGGAACTCATTCGTTGTCAATGTAGCAGTCCGAAAAGGTACATTTCCAATGCGATGCTGCATTGCGGTGCGTTTTGTGTAACACAGGCGTTCCGTATTTTTAACTTGTGCGTGGTTTTACTGTTTCAGTGGTACGACGTGAATTCAAGTTCCAAATAAACGGAATACGTGGCATCGAATAGCGCATAGCATTACCATAGCCAACTAGTCAAAAACTGACTGGTCTATCAAATGTTCTCTTATTAACAATGTAAAATCTACATTTGGCAAGCAAAATGTGATCATCTGCTAAATAAAATAAAGTTGCTACAGTACCTAACAAACTCAAAAATTAATTAAGTAGGTAGCTAACAACAACTAACAACATCAGCTAGCTTTGTATCAAACTACTGCTGTACTTCTACTGTACAATTCTTACCAGTCTGCTCTAGCTCACCAGCACCTATTTTCCACAGTTATAGTATTGTGCAGATATCCCAAATGTAGTAGCAATCCTGCTCCTGGCTGCATTTTGGTGTTGATGTCCTGATAGCAATATGCACTTTAGTCATGTAGAGCAGTTTTTTAGAGACTGTAAAAAAAAAATCCTCCCTAATTCCAACTGTTGTGCCTTGTGAAAGCAAATGTGCATCAAGTATGAAAAAATATTCATGTAAATGTTTATGTATCAGGTGGAAATCTGGTTTAAGATCAGGTAGATTGCGACAACATGCAGTAGATTGCGTCAAGCTGTGATTACACCATTCTAAACACATGGGGGAGCTAGAATGCTGAGAACGCTATTAGTTCTCAAATTGTTTTCTAAACAACACTTGCACACGTTTTCAATGTTGCTGACATTACAGCTACTAACATAACAGGTTTCATATACAGTTGTGCTCAAGTTTACATACCCTGGCAGAAATGGGGAAAACGTTGGCAATGACTTTGAAGATATGACTGCCTTTTAACTGTATTTTATTTAAGTATAGTGATCATATGAAGCCATTTATTATCACATAATTGTTTGGCTCCATTTTAAATCATAATGATAAAAGATATCACCCAAATGGCCCTCATAAAAAAGTTGACATACACTTAAATGTTTGGCCTTGTTACAGACACATACAGGTGAAAATAGCAATTAAAGGTGAGTGTTGCAAACCTGTGGCTTTTTAAATTGCAATATATGTCTGTATAATTTGTCAATGAGTTTGTTAGCTCTCACATGGATGCGCTTAGCATGCTAGATACTGAGCCATGGGGAGAAGAAAAGAACTGTCAAAAGACCTGCTTAACAAGGTAATGGTACTTTATAAAGGAGGAATATATAAATGGATAAGGATATAAAATGGAAAAGGATATAAAAATATATCCAAAGCCTTGCAAATGCCAGTCAATACTCTTTAATGGTCTGGAAAAAGATGGTATGGTTGTTTCAAGGACCTTGAGATGTTTCTTACGGAGCCACTCCTTAGTTGCCCTGACTGTGTGTTTCGGTCGTTGTCTTTCTGGAAGACCCAGCCACGACCCATCTTCAATGCTCTTACTGAGGGAAGGAAGTTGTTGGCAAAGACCTCGCAATACATGGCCCCATCCACCCTCCCCTCAATACGATGCAGTCGTCCTGTCCCTTTTGCAGAATACGAAGATATTTGCTGCATGGTCGAGTTGCCAGAAAGATGCCTTAACTGCACTAATGCCACAAAAAAGCTGGTTACTATATGCCAGACAACACCTTGACATGCCTCACAGCTTTTGGTACCCATTTATTTGGAGTGGCGACACCAAAATAGAGCTTTATGGTCACAACCATTATCACTTTGTTTGGAGAGGGTTCAACAAGGCCTATAGTGAACAGAATACTGTACTGTAAAGCATGGTGGCCCACTTATGTTTTTTTTGGGGGGGTGAGCTCTAAATGCATGGGGAATCTTGTGAAAACGGATGGCAAGATGAATGAAGCATGTATTCAGAAAATACTGGTAATTTGCATTGTTCTGCACGAAAGCTGCGCATGGGACGCTCTTGGACTTTCCAGCATGACAATGACCACAAGGCCAAGTTGACCCTCCAGTGGTTACTGCAGAAAAAGGGGAAGGTTCTGAAGTGGCCATCTGTCTCCTGACCTTAATATCATTGCTCCACTCTGGGGAGATCTCAAACGTGTGGTTCATGCAAGACAACCAAAGACTTTCCATGACCTGGAGGCATTTTGCCAAGACGAATGGGCAGCTATACCACCTGCAAGAATTCGGGGCCTCATAGACAACTATTACAAAAGACTGCACGCTTTACTTAATGCTAAAGGGGGCAATACGAAGAATTAAGAACTATGGGCATGCAGACTTTTGAACAGGGGTCAGCTCATTATTAAATTTTTCCCCCCATGTTTTGTTTTATGACTGTGCCATTTTGTTTTGACCTACAGTTCTATATGAATCCCTTAAGAAGTAAAAGACATGTTATTTTGCTTGCTCACTCATGTTTTCTTTAAAAATGGTACATAGGTAACCAATTCTCCATGGGTATGCAAACTTTTGAGCACAATTGTAAAAGTGAAATGTTTTCAGTTACATCTTCATTACTTCTATAATTATAAAATGTCTCAATAAAGAAATACACAAATAGCCTACACAGACATACATACTATTTGTTTAAACACAAATTATCATGAGAAATAATATACATTTAAGCAATTTAATTAGATCATGGTTTTAAATTACAGTATAGTAGAAGAACGCGTTTTATTAAGAATTTTCAAATTTACTTTAAAACCGGCAGTAGGTTATACTACAGGCTATACTCTCCTAATTAGTCAGACGAAAACAAAGGATAATGACAGAACCATATACTGTGGATATAAGATATCTACACAACCCTGTTAAAATGCCAAGTTTTTGTGTTATAAAAAAATTAGACAATAGACAAAGATAAATCATGTCAACGTTTTCCACCTTTAATGTGACCTATAACGTGAACAATTCAATTGATAAACAAACTGAACTCTTTAAGGGGGAAAAATAAAAAACTCCCACTAACCTGGTTGCGTAAGTGTGCACACCCTTAAACTAATATTTTGTTGAATCACCTTTTGATTTTATTACATCACTCAGTCTTTGGGTAGGAGTATATTAGCATGGCACATCTTGACGTAGCAATATTTCCTCACTCTTCTTTGCAAAAATGCTCCAAATCTGTCAGATTGCGCGGACATCTCCTGTGCACAGCCCTCTCCAGATCACCTGCCAGATTGGATTCCGGTCTGGGCCCTTGCAGGGCCATTCCAAAATGTTAATCTTCTTCTGGTGAAGCCATGCCTTAGTGGATTTAGCTGTGTGCTTTGGTGTCACGTCCTGGCTATGCCTCTAGCCATCTTCGCGCTGGCTGGGGCCATAGTCAGGACATGGCAAGAAGAGGTGCCTCTAGGCACCTCTATGTGCTTTGGTCTCCCCAATTGGAGGCAGGTGTTGGTTATTGCCTCCAATTGGGGAACCTATTTATGTTGAATGGTTGCCCACAGTAATGTGGTTCATTTTGGTTAGTAGCCGAAGGCTATGCCCAGTCGCTACAGCTGTTTGAGTTTGTTTGTTTCCTTTCTTTATTAAAAACCATGAATACCACAGACCGTTTTGCCTCTGCCCTTCTGTCCATACAGCAGAATTGTGACATTTGGGTCGTTGTCGTGCTGAATGGTGTACTTCATCTTCAGCTTTCTAACGGACGCCTGAAGGTTTTGTGCCCAAATTGCCTGGTATTTGGAACTGTTCATAATTCCCCACACCCTGACTAAGGCCCCGGTTCCAGCTGAAAAAGCATGATGCTGCCACCAACATGCTTCACTTTGGGCATGGTGTTCTTTGGGTAACGTGCAGTGTTTTGCACCCAAAATACCTTTTGGAATTGTGGCCAAAAAGTTCAACCTTGGTTTTATCAGACCATAACACATTTTCCCATGTGATTTTACAGAGACTTGATGTTTGTTTTTGCAACCTTCAGCAGGGCATGGATGTTTTTCTTTGTAAGAAAAGGCTTACGTCTTGACCTACCACATAGCCCATTCATATGAAGAATACGGGAGATTGTTGTCACATGTAGCACACAGCCAGTGCTTGCCAGAAATTCCTGCAGCTCCTTTAATTTTGCTATTGTCCTCTTGGAAGCCTGCCTGCATTTGTCTGGTGTCCCAGGTCTAAATGAGTCAATGTTTAGAAGGCTGAAATGAAAACCAGCATTACTTTTGTTCCGGAGGCCTCGAGTTGAGATCCACAGCTGTAGCTCATTGAACACTTCTAGAAAGGCTGGAAAATTGGGTAGGATTCTCTGGGACAGTCCTTAATTGGTTCAGATCTTATTTAGATGGCCGGAATTACTGTCACCATCTGCCATCATTAATCTGATTGGGTGGCTATGACATGCGCTGTTCCCCAAGGATCAGTTCTCAGACCACTTCTATTCAATCTCTATATGCTCCCTCTGGGCCAAATTCTACACAACAACGTTGTCCGCATGTAATAGCCACCCTATCAGATTCATGATTGCCAATGGTGACACCTAGGGCTGTCGCAGTTATTACAGAATTGCCTGATCGAAATAATTTGAGCCAGATTGCAACTATTTTTATAGACAACCATATTTTAGAACAATAGTTTGATTCCAAAATCATGTTTCCAATCTGAATATGGGATTTTGAAGCCACTGTCAGAAACGTCTCTACAAATAGCCTATAATGATGTCCCTTTTCATAGGATGTCAGATCATTTACTGAAACTTGTTTGCTTCTAATTTCAGTATATTTAAATCTAGTCTGGAATTGTTTTGCAATGCACCAAATGTAGCCTAATTGTGCAAAACTATTACTTCATAGACCAATGCATTTCAGTCACTTATTTGTTGCATCTGATCGACCAAAGGAGAAATCGCTCTAGCATGTGTAAAATATATTTTGAATAATACTGAATTTTGTCATTTTGAACCATATTTCCTAACTAGATAATACACATTAAAATGTATGGATATGTAGTTCCATTGCATATTAAATGTTGAAACATGTTTGGTAAGGAAGGCTCTTTCAAACAATAAGGCTGTTTCAAATAACTAGGCTTTTCTGTGGGCTTGCACCATTGCTTTTTTTATTCATTTTTTTGGCCTGGGGATGTTTGCTACGCCTTTGACATTTTGAGGTGGAGCTACTGCGAGAGTGTGCGACTTTTGAATCTGGTGCCATGCTTAGTCACATGACCAAAAACTCAGTGATGTAAGAGCGAGCGGAGGGCTCACTATTTTCTTGGCAACAGATCCTATAGGTCACACAATATTAGACAATTTATAATGCTATTAATCTACTTATTTATTCATTTGGCACATTTTGTCCGTTGATATTTTCATATGCCGGACATCTACACCAGATACCGGCAAAAAGCTGACATTTGCCGGCTAACGTAAACGTAAACCCTGCAGTGAATAGAAAAAAAGGTTGAATGACCTCCGTACATTTTCTTTTAAATTGACAAGCTTTGAACGTATAGTGGCGGATCAAAAGTAAACAATCTGGATAACATGGTCACAGACCCAGTTTGAAAAACAGTGAAAAGGTGTAAGAATAGAATTATCGCCCTGCAGTGTAAAAGATTACATAACTGTGCTATGTTCTGTAAGATTTAAGTGTATATACTTAACACCAACACATTTAAAAGAGTACTGTGCACAAGGCAGCGTACCGGTTCGTAGGGAAGAAGCACCTATGAACAGAAACCTTTGTCTTACATTGCAGGCCTCAAAAATGGTTAGTAAGCATGGTAGGCTGCGGCTGTTTGACTTTACATTATGGGGGTTCTGATTGGGATAATGAGGTGATTTCAGTGCCAGTGCATGGGACAATACGATCGCTTAAAATATCAGTCCGGTCCTATGAACTGGCTCTGAAATTAACCCATATCTGTGAAAAGAGACCTGGGACAGATCTGCAAAGATGTAAAAAAAAACTAGTAAATTGTTGTCAGTTTGTGAGTTTGTTCCGTTCAGAATTCTAATGTAATATACACCTATTTGGTAATAGTCATGGAAGGAGGTAGCTTTCAAAATTGTATTTTTCATATCAATTGCATTGACAAATGAATAAGTTAGACTACCACGGCCAGATACTATAGGTCTGACAATTTATTTATTTATTTTTTTTACTGAAAAAACATTAACATGTATAGACTTAATGTGAATTTTCTTCCTTTGCCTCTACAGTATACACGGCATGTACAAAGGCAAATAGTATTTCTCAAGATTTATTTGATTGTTTAACAACCAAAATGCTTTGTCAATGCAAAATATGAATCAACCTCAAACCTAAATGTTCAACAAAAGAAAGTTAATTTTGATATTTTTCCGGGGAAAACATAAGAATGCTGAATTATTAGGCAACTCATTTTAAAAAAATCTCCCAACTCACATGTTTATTCTCAATTTTTAAAGTAAGTGTAACAAATAAGTAACACTAAATGACTATTAAAATGTTTGCCATTCTAAAATATTCAGTGACGGATATAACCACCCTTCTTTTCAATAACTGCCATGAGCCTTCCATCCATGGAGTCTGTCAGTTTCTTGATCTGTTCACGATCAACTTTTGCAGAAGCAGGAACCACTGCCTCCCAAATGCTGTTCAAAGAGGTGTATTGTCTTCTGACTGTAAATCTCACATTTGAGAATGGCCCACAACTTCTCAATAGAATTTAAATCAGGAGAGGAAGAGGGGCCAAGTCATTATTTGGGCATCTTTGTGGCCCATGCTGGCTAGCCAAGCAGTGGAGTACTTGGATGCATGTGATGGAGAATTGTCCTGCATGAAGATCATGGCCTTCTTGAATGGTGAGGACCTCTTGCTGTACCACTGTTTGAAGAAAGTATCTTCCAGAAACTGGCAGTAGGTTTAGGAGTTGAGTTTCAGTCCGTCTTCAACCCGAAAAGGTCCAGCTACCTCATCCTTAATGATAGCAGCCCATACCCGTTCCCCTCCTCCACCTGACTGGCGCCTGACTGAAGTGGTACCATGTGTCCATTAGTGATTCAGCCACAGGCCCATTCATCTGGTCCATCAAGAATCACTCATTACATCTGTATTCAGGTATTTCTTTGCCCAGTCTATACAGTACATTTCCAATCTTATTCAGTGGTGGTCGTTTTTCAGTCTTCTTGAACTTCGCCAGGTCTCTGAGCACTTGACACCTTGTACTTCTTGACACTCCAGGTGGGTTGCAGTTCTGAAACATGATGGCACTGGAGTATAATGGGTTCCTGGTAACTTCATGTTTAACTCATCTCAAGTCTTTAACAGTTGAATTGCAACTTTTCTTCTCCATGCGTTCTTTTGCACCCTAGTTAACTGTTCACAACACAACCTTTGAGTGTCCGGTGGTCATGGCTCATTATGTTTTCTATTTCAAGCGTGTTGCCTCTATTTGAAAAGAATTTTACAATTGTTTACTTTTCAGTGTCAGTTAAATCTTTTTGTTGGCCCATTTTACGTGAGGTCATGAAGCTGCCTAATAATTATGCACACCTTGATAAAAGGTGTTATTTACTGTTGCCACATCCTCCCTCATTACACCAATACATTTTATCTGAAAATGATTAAATCCAATGAGCATTCAAGTTTAGATGGTTTGGAGTGGGAAAATTGGCATTGAAATAATTATACAATCCTAATAATTGTGCATGCAGTGTATAATGTACCTGCTGCTATTAGTCCCATACTGCATAACACCACATCCAACCTTTTGCCTGGGACAGTGTATCTAATGTCTTTGTAGGACTGTCTAAATACTTCATATGCTTCTTTGAATTTGATAGACCTGGTGTCACACAACATTGACGTGACATTGAACACAAAGAACTCCATGCGTGCTGTTACCAAGATCATTGAGGAGAACATTCCAGAGGTATGGATGGGGTGTTTTCTTGTAACTGAGTAATGATACAATATAGACAGTCTTTTTCTGTAGCTGTGAAGTGATATACATGGATGGGGAATATTCCTGTTGCCGGGTAATGATAGACAGTGGGGCAAAAAAGTATTTATTCAGCCACCAATTGTGCAAGTCCTCCAACTTAAAAAGACGCGAGAGGCCTGTAATTTTCATCAAAGGGACACTTCAACTATGAGAGACAAAATGAGAAAAGAAAATCCAGAGAATCACATTGTAGGATTTTTATGAATTTTTTGCCCCACTGTATGTATGGGGTATATTCCTGATGCTGGGTAATGATATATATGGATGGGGTATATTCCTGTTGCTGGGTTATGATATATATGGATGGAGTATTTTCCTCTAGCTGGGTAATGATATATGGATGGGGCATTTTCCTGTAGCTGTGTAAAGATGTATGGATGGGGCATTTTCCTGTAGCTGGGTAATGATATGTGAATGTGGTATTTTCCTGTAGCTGGGTAATAATATATGGATGGGGCATTTTTCTGTAGCTGGAAAATGATATATATTTGGAGTTAGATTTTTCTTCCTGCAGCTGGGTAATGATACAGTATGAATGCCTTCCTTTTAATGGATCCCTGTTTTTCCGCAGCTCGTTTGTCTGAATCTCAGCAACAACAAGTTGTTCAGGTTGGAATACCTGTCAGGGCTGGTCAGCAAGGTTCCAAACCTGAAGATACTCAACCTTTCTCATAATGAGGTGAAAACACAGAGTCCGTTTTATTTATTCAAAACTGATCTTCACTGTGACGGAACTATGAGTTGTTTACTTCTCACCAATTAACATGCTTTACAAAATTGACTGGATATTATTGAGGCCTGGGAGTTTTCTGTCAGAACAATCTTTTTACCTGGGGGTTTTATTCAATGTTCTTGTCTCTGCCATTTCAGTTAAAGACAGAGCGGGAGCTGGATAAGATTAAAGGTCTTAAGCTGGTGGAGCTGTGGCTGGAGAGGAACCCACTGTGTGATTCCTTCAAGGACCAGACTGCATACATCAGGTCAGTCTGTGCTCCCAATGGGTGGTAGGGTAATAAATAGTTTGATGTCAGTGTGTTGAGAGGAGGGAGGGAGGGACGGAGGGAGGTTGGGAGGGTAGTGTAGCGTTCTATTCTCCCGTAATTTTGGGGGAAACATTAAGGTATTCCAGAAGACCCTGTCCAGCAAAGAAACCATGTGTTATTTATGGATTTGCTTATTGATTTTAATTCAGGAATGTCATGTTTGGCACGATTCTTCTAAACAGTAACACAACTGCAAGTATAAGGAACCTGGAGTGGTTAATGATCACTAATACTACCCCTGCTGCTACTATTTTAGTAGAACAACATGGCACGTTGTTGATAAGTCCTCAGTATGTATAGTCCACCGCTGCCCCCTTCTAGGTGCAAGTTCAACTAACAGTCTGTTGCAGCGCTCTTTTTCTTTCAAATGATCTATCTCCGTGTAGATCTGCTGCCTCTCTCCCCTCATTCTGTTCTCTGCAGTATGGCCCTGTGGCCGCCTTACAGACACCTCCATGCAAACATTGATTACATTAAATATAAGGAAATCCATACAATATAAATGACCAACTATGTTTGATAAAGCACACATACACATATAAAGGATAATACAGACCCCAGCTTTGTTATCTGGAGTCCCAGAGAACTGTGCTTTCATAAGAGCTTGTAATATTAACATGGCATTGTGGAAAAGGAATCCATAAAGGTCCTTAATGGAAACACTGTTTACTATATGCTTGAGTGACATGCTGATTGGGCTAAAGGTAGCTCCTCCCCTCCGCCCCTGTACTGGTCTTAAAATGTGGCCAGTGAAGAGGGCTGGTTAGCCAATGACAGGTAAGATTCCAACTTTGATACCGGGACAACCTAAGACAGGCACAGCCGTGCATCTGGCCACATTGTACGTACACACGTACCTACAGTACATGCTGAACGAGGATGACATCCAAGTGAAGAAGAACTTAAAAAAGTTGAAGACTTGCTCTACAGGCCTGGGGTTGGAGAGGGTTTGAGGTTTCCAAAATGCCAAGCAGAGTGTCCATATACAAGCTCTGGGATAATCCCTATTAATCGGACATGCCTGTACTTGTAAAGGCTTGTTTGTGTCCCAAGTTGCTGGGTATATTGTCAGAATATAACGGCCGGAAAGGAGGGGCTTTGACAATGACTGAATTACAGATGAGTGTATCGACAGAACTTCAGTTAGGGGTTTTTCCAAAGATGAAGATAAATTACTTTTAAGGATACTACAATTAAAGATAATTCTGTTTACAGAATAAAAAATACATTCATTCCCCTCAGAATGGTCACCCCTTCAGTCCACAGATATGTATTCCTCCCAATGGGTTTCTTTGAAAAAGGCTCTATGGTTCAATGTGTTATTTAACCATGCACAGAATGTTAAAGTTGGAGTGGTTAAATTGTAGTGCTGTATTGTTTCCATTCATGAGTCACTGTGCAGCAGCAGAGGTTTCTGTAGTGGGGCTCAGGGTCCAACTTCCATTCTCTCTCTTTCCTTTCTTTTCCTGTCATTTTATCTTGGGAAGTGGACGCCTCTCAGGGTCTCCTGAACGAACACATCTCTACTCCTAGCTGGTTTGCATCGACTTAAGTTCAACTCGCTTCAGCTCTTTTGCTGTGACACGGTGTGTCTGTGTTGTTCTGACCAGCGTTTCCCTCCGACCCCCGGTGCTTTATAGCCTATGGCTTTGCTCAAACACGTGGACACCGAGTGTGTGGTGGTTGGTCTTTGTGAATGGCCACAGGGTAACCTAACCTTGAAGAGATGGATTACTAACCAGCTGTTTACCCATGCTTCATGTAGATCGTTGTTTCAACAGTCTCCACCATTCTCCAGGTGTCATCTCTGCAGTGTCTTTAGAATCCATTTCACTGTGTCTTGGTCCTCAAGTGTGTATCAGCCATGCCTCAAAACATGCCTCATCCGGTCTTACACACACCGACACACAGACACAGACACACACCGACACACTCACCGACACACACACACACACACACACACCGACACACAGATGCACACACACCGACACACGCCTGAACCACCAATCCACCCCCTTATGCGTGTGAAAGCACTGATTGGTCTTTTGTTGGTATGAGCGCTCACAACCAACGTTCTCACCTCCACCACCCATTCCAAGACAGCGTGTGTCAGTGTGTTTCGGCGTGTGGGGGGACGGTGAGTATGACACAGGGGTGAGTACATTGCCACGGGAAAAGGGGCTGGGGAGGGGGGCGAAATCGGGCCTGTCGTTGTAGATTCGGCATCGATTTACCTGTATTGTGCTGTTCATGTTAGTCCATGAGGATGTGTTGCTTTAAGTACCCCAACTGGTATGTTGACCGTGTCATGCTCATGATTTCTCAGGGCCGGGGTTTAATCCTGGACAGTCAGTTCACAGTTGGAACCACAATGTATGTGGGGAAACCAGGGCCATGTTGGTTTTGGGCCAAGTTCCTCAATTAACTACCTGGACGGGGAGTTATATCAACATGTGGGCAGCTTTTTTTTAGATCATTATCCATTAATGAGGATGTGTGTGTATGTATGTGTGGGTGTGGGTGTGTGTGTGCGTGTCGGTGTCGGTGTGGGTGTGGGTGTCAGTGTGTGTAAATAATGTTTAAGGGGATGACTCGCAGATGGATTGTATTGAGTCGCAGCACTAACTGTCTCTTGTATCTTCTGTGTTTTTCCGTAAATCTTGGACAGTGCTGTGAGGGAGAGGTTCCCCAGGCTTCTGAAACTGGTAAACACTCTAAGTTTTTGCTACTTTGATTGCATTTAAGAATGATATACAGTACCTTTCTTCAATGGCTCCTTTACAACAATAAAAAGAGCCATCTCCTTTATGTGTCCCATTAGGATGGTCAGGACCTCCCTCCACCCATAGTGTTCGACGTTAAGGATACGCCTGCTGCCCTCCCCCCCTGCAAGGTAAATAATGACACCCTGTAAGCTGGTATTCATCAGTCAAAACTGGACCATTTTCAAATTTTTAACTGTTTTACAGCCCAGCTACTGCTGCTCTGAAGAGATCAAGAATGCCATCCTCGGATTCATACAACAGTGAGTTCACACTGAGCTCTTTAGGTTTAATAGGGATAGTATCAGACTTGAAAGTATATATAAAGGGTAGGACACATGACACTGTTCATTTAGCATATTTATATATATTTTTTCTAGTGATCAGGCTGACATCAAAATCATACATGTGACTCCTGATTTTAAAATGCCAAAACAAATCTCCCTGAGCAGCCAGTGGGACTGTCCCACAACCATCCAGAAAGTCTCCAAGCCCATTGGAAAAAAAGCACACAAGGACTGATCTTTACATTCAGTCATCACATGTTGGGCACATCTATATTTTCTAAATCACTGTCCTGAACTACAGCATAGAAACCATGAAACAGCTGTGCGTAAACCAGTGGTTCACTTCTCCTGGGGCCCGGACACATCTTACTGTGAATTTATCGTCCTGAACTAGCTCACCAGAAGTAGTCAAGGGCTTGATTAGTTCATTCAGGAATGCTAGGTCAGGAATACATAGTCTCCGGGAACGATCTGAGAACCACTGCATTAAGCCACATCTGTCCTTCTGCTGCAGACGCAAGTGGAAAGAAAGGTCAGGTAAACTATTATGGTTGTGCGTTATAGCTAAAGTTTGATGTCTGCTTGGTGTGACCTGGTCCCAACAGGCCTACATCAGCTCAGAGAGTATGTTGGAGGCCAGGCTGCTGGTGAGCCCAGTACCATCGGGCTCCACGTTGAGCTTCTTCACAACTCCATCCTCCACCACCATAGCGTACCTGAGACATGGGGAATGCAGCATAATCACATGAGCTTAAGTGATCCTTCAAAAACAATTGATATTTTCTTTGACACTTAGTTGTCATAGTAGCATGGCCTCTGCAATGGAGATGGCATCCTACATGATGTGCCATAATAGAATAGTATTTTTTTTATTGAGCAATATGTATTTCCTATCCACTGAATTCAATTGTGGCCACTGAGATGGGTGGTGTAAAAAGCCAGCAACAATTGCAAATACACAGTGTGCCTTGATTTCTTTGCATATTATCACAGTCTAGACTCTCCTGAACATTTCCTACAATACATTCACTGCGGCATATAGAATAGTTTTTTTTTATTGAGCAATATGTAATTCATATCCACTGAATTCCATTTTGGCCACTGAGATGGGTGGAGTAAAAAGCCAGCAACAACTGCAAAATCACAGTGGCCCTTGATATTTTTGCATATTATCACAGTATAGACTCTCCTGAACATTTCCTACTATAATTTTTTACAATATACACTAAGGAAAGTGATTATTTTTATTTTATTAAAATCTCGTTTTTTGGCGGACTTCTATTTTGAAGGCAAAATCCTTAAACCGGAAGTCATTTTGTTGCTACGGAATCTAATGTTGCCTGCATGACGCTAATACGTGTTTACGTTCGCGAGTCATACGGAAGTGTTTCCATGGTAACCAAAAGTAAACCTTAAGTTGCGGTTATATGTTTTCAGCTGGCTGCAAGATTCCCTTGCATATGTGTGGGATTTAGTTTGAGAATATCCCGGCATTACTATAATATGTAGCTGCTTAAAATTTGGATTCAGAGGTGATTTTATTCATTTCAGCATTGTTTGCACTCTGCTATATGATCACATCCACTGTTAATATGTACATAATTATATTTATTTCCAGCACCCTTTATACCCTGCTCATTCCACTACTGTCTTACCAGTGTGTTTGTGTGTACTGTATATTGCAGTCGGTGACTCTTGTTGAGTGTTGTTTTTTTAAGTCTTTTATGAGTATGCACATTGTGAGTCTGTATAATCCAGAGTCAAATTCCTCATATGTGTACATATACCTGACGAATAAAGCGGATTCTGATTCTGATGTGTCTGATGATGTGACTGAAGATTTCATCCCAGTAACTAACAGTAGTCAGAGTACAGTTGACTAGCATGTGGAGGTCTGTGCGACGCTCCAGGAATATACCTCCCAGACCATCAGTGATCCAACTCCAAACCAGTCATGCTGGATGATGTTGAACCGGTGACAACACACACATGTGTTGTCACCGGTTCATGGTTTGTCACTCCTTGGACCATTGTCAGTATGTACTCACTACTGCTGACTGGGAGCACCCCACAAGCCTTGCTGTTTCAGAGATGCTTTGACCCACTTGTCTGGCCATAACAATGTGACCCGTGTCAAAGTTCCTGTGCATTTCTCCTGCATCCAGACAAAAGGTTGAGTTTTGGAACTGGATTCTATTCATATCAAAACAATTTGCCGGAAACATGTATTTGCACAGGCAAATACAATCAATCAAATGTATTTTATAAAGCCCTTTTTTCATCAGCAGTTGTCACAAAGTGCTTTGACATATAGATAATAAATTATAGATTTGTAACCCTGCCTAAAGTATAAAGCAGTTTTGATGGCTGTTTTCTGCTATAACCAATGTTGTCTCATTTTTTTAATTAAGGTATTGTAGTTCCTTTGTTTGCTATGCAAATGTATAGTATTGAGCCCACTTAAAAAATATTATGCTATGTAAGGACATTGAGGTAGGTTATTTAGAGTTCCCAGGGATGATTTCCAGAGTTTTATGTATACTCAGTTTCAATATTATCTACTATAAAAATAAGTGATAATTTTACTTTTTGCAGCAAAAGGATATATAACAGAGAACAGTGCCTATTTTAGAAATAATATTTCTAATCAAAAGTTTTTAATCAAAGGTTTTTTCTTTACTACCTTCCTGCCTGCCCAGATTTTATCTACACATACCCACTTCTTTTTTGCTAACCTAGTCCAGAGTTTATTGCAAAGCGCACTTAGGTGGAAGTGTCTGGGAATGAGTTTACTGTGCTGTATTATTTTATCTATACCCCTGCTGTCCACGACATGATGTAGTAAACAAATTTGCACAATAAAACATTTGCGTGCTAGACGCCAGCCGTCGGTGGGTGTCTAAACACAGCATGGCTAACACATGGAGGTCTATGCAACTCTCCACGGATATGCCTCCACAGACCATCAACGACCCACCGCCAAACCGGTCATGCTGGATGATGTTGCAGGCAGCATAACATTCACCAAGGAGTCTCCAGACTGTTTTACATCTGTCACATGTGCTATGTGTGAACCTGCTCTCATCCGTGAAGAGAACGGAGCTGCATGATGCTATGCTGTGATCACAGGTCCCAGTAGAGGGAGTTGGGCCCTCATGCCACCTTTATGGTGTCTGTTTCTGACAGTTTGGTCTGAAACATGCACGCCAGTAGCCCCCTTGAGGTCATTTTGTAGGGCTCAGGCAGTGCTCCTCCTTACATAAAGGAACAGATATCGGTCCTGCTGTTGGTTTGATTCCCTTCCACATCTCCTAGTATCTCCTCCATGCTATTGAGACTGCACTGGGAGACTCGGCACACTTTCCTGCAACAGCACGTATGGATGTACCTTCCTGAAAGAGCTGGACTGCCTGTGCAACCTGAATGGGCTGTAGGCACTGCCTCATGCGACCTGTAATGACAAAGACACTAACAAAACACAAAACTAAAGAAGAATTAGTCACAAAAGATAAGGTGAGAGATAATTGTTTGGGGCCACCACCTGCAAAACTGTTCCCTTTCTGAGAGTTTCACCTGTTGTCACTTTCATGTGCCCCAAAACGTCTGACACTGATTCACAACCGCTTATGTTTCTTAACTGGACAGCGTGATATCCCTGACATTTAATTAACTTGATGTTATTCTGTGATTACATGTTCACTTAATTTTTTGTGCAGTGTATTTGAAAACAATTTCTAAGACACAAGCATTGTTTACCAAACTTCTCAAAGGAAACAGAAAAGTACACCTTAAAGTGTTTATGTGTGCTAGTTAGTTGTGCAGCCACTCATTAACTGCAACTAAGGCCATATGTAGTGAAACCTACGTGAAAGCAGCTCTCCAGGAACAGGATTGGTGACCACTGGGACTCAAATGAATAACAAGTATAACATTATTGAGTGGTCCAGTGAGAGCCCCAACCTAAATCCAATTGAAGATGTGTGGAATGACTTGAAGAAAAACGATTTTGATACATGAAACTTTGGCACTGACACAGCATGATGTGAAAGAAGTTCAAGGGGGTGTTGAATCTATAAGAGCTATCAGTTAGCTAAACTTTTACAGCAACTCCACTGCCCAAACCGGACATCTCATAATATTACTAAAGTTAATATAAATTGAAAAACATTACAGCATGTTTGCATGAACCTATTCATAGATATCAGTACATCAATTATTAAATAGTAGATTAACGAAGTTAGATGGGTGAACTCCTCAACAATTCTGGTCCAAGTAACACCTTAATCTTGATAAGTCAATAAAAAGTTATTGGCAAGTTTATAAACTTGAATAAAATGTAATTGATAGACAATATTTTTATCAAATTAAGAAGCGGAAACTGCTAGTTTGAAGGAACAAGTAGTGCTGACTACAATTGGTCAATGACAGACATTTCACATTTCGCTCCACCCCCGAGAGAAAAATCTAAATATCAAGTTGTTTTATGCTTTATGTGTAAAAAACAAGATGACAAAATAACATAAGAATAAGTCAAAATCAGTGTTTCCATTATTGTAAAAAAATGAAATAACTGATAAACAAACATGGTGCTTTATTCTGCTTGTTTAGTTTTGACCGAACAAGGAATTATACTCACGTACATGGACCTAAAACACAAGGTTCAATGGTAATTATTATAAAGGAGTTTGAATGGTGGTAAAAACTTTGCTTATTTAAAGTCTTTCATTTCTCCAATTGCATGCCATTAACCAAATAACTATTTTTAAATCTGTGTGTGCTTATTTTTTTCCCAGAAATACAAAGCTAATTGAAAGTTGCAAAACTTAGGTGAGTGATGAGTTTTACCATAGTGATCTGATAATACAAAATGACAATTATTTGTCCAAACCAGGACCTACAGGTAATCAACTGAAAATGCATTAGTCACAAACACAACCTCAGTTGACCAGTAGGATGTCCACCTCATCATTCAGGGGAGGAATATACATTAACAGGTGCTGTGTTTGGGCCTATATACAACCCTGTTTCCAAAAAAGTTGGGATGCTGCTTAAAATGTAAATAAAAACCGAATGCAATGACGTGCAAATCATTTAATCCTATAATCAACAGAAAATAACACAGACGACATCAAATGTTGAAACTGAGAAATTGGATTGTCTCTTGAAAAAAGATATGCCCACTTTGATTTGATGCCAGCAACATGTTAAAAAAAGTTGGGACATAGGCAACAAAAGACTGGAAAGGATGTGTAATGTTAAAAACTAAATCTAGTGGAAAATCACATAGCTAAGTAGATTATTTGGCCACAGGTCAGTAACATAATGGGGGATTAAAAGATTTCAGAGAGGGCAGGTCTTTCAGAAGGGAGGATGGGGAAGGTTGAAAGACTGCATGGGTAAATAGTGCAACAATTTATGAATAATGTTTTTCAATGAAAAACTGCAAAGGGTTTGGAGATCTCATCATCTATGGTACATAATATCGCTAAAAGATTCAGAGAATCCGGAGAAATCACTGTATGTAAGGGACAAGGCTGAAAACCAATATTGGATGCCCGAGATCTTCAGGCCCTCAGGTGGCACTGCATTAAAAACAGACATGATTCTGTAGTGGACTCACTGCATGGGCTCAGGAAGATTTCTGACAACCATTGTCTCTGAACAGTCTTTCGCTGCATCCCCAAATATTAGTTAAATCATTACCATGCAAAGAAGACACCACACATAAACAAGATCCAGAACCGCTGCCGCCTTCACTCGGAGGGCCTTTCTTATTTCAGCAAAACAGTGCCAAACCACATTATGCACGTATTAAAACAGTATGGCTCCGTTGTAAGAGAACAGGTACTAAACTGGCCTGCCTGCAGTCCAGACCTGTCAGCCATTGAAAACATTTGGTGCATTTTTAAATGAAAAATATGACAAAGGAGTCCCTGAACTGTAGAGTTACTTACAGTGTAATACAGAGTATTGTTACAAAAAGATGTGATGCAACACCATGGTAAAAATGCCCCAGTCCCAATGTGTGAAACATTGTGCTGGCATCAAATTCTAAATGGCCATGAATTATTCCCCCCAAAAAATCCTCAGTATCAACATTTGATCTGTTGTCTGTGTTCTATTTTAAATTAAATATGGGGATAAAAGATTTATACATCATTGCATTCTGTTTTCATATGCATTTTTCACAGCGTCCCAAGTTTTTTAGAAACTGGGTTGTACACTGAAAACCTCACGGCCACCCGCCTAATATGTTGATCCTCTGCGTGCCGCCAAAACAACAGCAACCTGAAGGTGTCCTGTGGTATCTGGCACCAAGACATTAGCAGCAGATCCTTCAAGTCTGGTAAGTTGTGAGGAGGATCAGACTTGTTGGTCCAGCACATCCCACAGATGCCAGATCAGATTGGGATCTGGTGAATTTGGAGGCCAGGGCAACACCTTGAACTATACATCACGTTCCACAAGCAATGTGTGCAGTGTTGTAGGGGGCATTTTCCTGCTGAAAGAGGCCTCTGCCATCAGGGAATACTATTGCCATGAAGGGGTGTACCTGATCTGCAATAATGTTTAGATAGGTGGCATGTGTCAAATTGGCATCCACATGAATGCCCGGATCCAGGGTTTCCCAGCAGAACATTGCCCAGAGCATCCCACCACCTCCACCAGCATGGTGTCTTCTCACAGAGCAACCTGGTGGTGTTACTTCCCCAGGTCAACGGCGCACACCTACACGGCCGTCCCCGTGATGTAAACCAAAATTGGACTCATGACCTTCCACTGCTTAAAAGTCCAGTTCCAAAGCTCATGTCCCCAGTGTGTGTGCTTTCGGCAGTGGACAGGGGTCATCATGGGCACCCTGACCGGTCTGCAGCTATGTAAGCCTAGCAGGGTGCAATGCACTGTGTATTGTGACACATTCCTCCCGTAACCATCATGACAATTTTCTATGACTTGTGCCACAGTAGACCTTCTGTCAGCTCAGACCAGATGGACTAGTCTTCGTTGCCCTCGCACATCGATGAGCCCTGGTCTCCCAACGCCCTGTCATTGGTTCATGGTTTGTCACTCCTCCGACCACTGTCAGTATGTACTCACTACTGCTAACTGGGAGCACCCCACAAGCCTTGCTGTTTCAGAGATGCTCTGACCCACTTGTCTGGCCATAACAATGTGACCCGCGTCAAAGTTGCTCACGTTTATACTCCTGCGCATTTCTCCTGCATCCAGACAAAAGGTTCAGTTTTGGAACTGGATTCTATTAATATCAAAACAATTTGCAGGAAAGATGTTCAGAAGATACCACAGGCAAATGCAATCAATCAAATGTATTTTATAAAGCCCTTTTTTTCATCAGCAGTTGTCACAAAGCGCTTTTACCAATGTAACCCTGCATAAAGTATAGAGAGATTGCAGTTTTGATGGCTGTTTTCTGCTTTTACCACTTGGTGTCAATGTTGTCTAATTTTTTAAATTACGATATTGTGGTTCCTTTGTATGCTATACAAATGTATAGTATTGAACCCATTTAAAAATGATTATGCTATGTAAGGATTTTAAAGTAGGCTATTTAGAGCTCCCAAGGATGATTTCCAGGGTTTTATGTATACTCAGTGTCAATATTATCTACTATAAAAATAACCATGCATGCACTAATCTATTTTCTTAATGTGTTGAGTCAATTTAGCATCCTGAAATATCTTTCAGTGTAATAATAATTTGAATGCACAGAGCTTTAGGAAAAGCCTTTAACAAATTACTTTGTATTTGTATTTGATATTGCATACCTGTTCACACTTTTTGCATACTTTTAGAGGAAGTTATTTCCTTCTAGTATACATCAAATGAACACAATTGAAGTCCCTAAAAATTACAATCATGCGCCGCTCTAAAAAATATATTTCAAAGTCCTTGAATTTGACTTGATAATGTCTGTACCAACCCTGAATATGCATAATTTGATCAAGGTCAAGTTATTTACTTTAAGTAGAAACTTATCCAGAGCAACTTATTACAGAAGTGAGTGCATTCAATTTCATATTGCTCCCCCATGGGATTTGAAACTCTTAGCAGTAAAAAGTTTTTCTTTACCAACTTCCTTCCTGCCTGCCCAGATTTAATTCATCCATACCCACTTCTCTATGCTAACCTAGTCCAGAGTTTATTGCAAAGTGCACTTGGGTGGAAGTGTCTGGGAATGCGTTTACTGTACTGTATTATTTCATCTATACCACTACTGCACACAACTTGATGTAGTAAAAAAATGTGCACGCTAAAATATATGCGTGCTAGACGCCAGCTGTCGGTGGTTGTCTAAACACAGCATGGCTAACATGTGGAGGTCTATGCAACTCTCCACGGATATGCCTCCACAGACCATCAACGACCCACCGCCAAACCGGTCATGCTGGATGATGTTGCAGGCAGCATAACATTCACCAAGGAGTCTCCAGACTGTTTCACATCTGTCACATGTGCTATGTGGGAACCTGCTCTCATCTGTGAAGAAAATGGAGTGCCAATGGCAGATCTGACAATTCTGGTTTACTCTGGCGAATGCCAATCGAGCTGCATGATGCTGGGCTGTGATCGCAGGTCCCACTAGAGGACATCAGGCCCTGTCCAGCTCTCCTTGTGTAATGGCTCCTCGTACCTCCTCCATGCTCTTAAGACAGTACTGGGAGACAGCAAACCTTCTTGCAATGACACTTGTGGATGTGCCATCCTGGAGGAGCTGGACTACCTTTGCAACCTGAATGGGCTGCAGGTACTGCTTCATGCTACTAGAAGTGATAAACACTTTAGCAAAATGCAAAACTGTGATGATTCAGTTTGATGCATTCATAAGATTGAAAGAAGGTAAGAGATGAGAACTGAACTTAATAAACTCTATTTCAGTTTCAGTTTTTGTTATTCAGTTTCCTAAAATGAAAATGACCCAACTGTAATTGGATCTTGAGTTCGGAAAAACAAACTAAGACACAATGAAAAATAATATGCTACTGTGGACTTTGATATGAACAGAAAAGTGTTCAACTCTATTAGCTGAATCTCAATGAAACATAATTGGGATGCGACTGTTGCTGTTGATACCTTTCACATTCCATTAAAAACCGACCAGCCGTCTTTATTAAACGCAAGGCATAATCACTGATAAAGCCGTGTCTTTCCACATGGCTGCTGCACGAACCAAGCTGGGTAGCAGATTTTTTAGTCTGACTCACTAACGCGCAGGATAGCGGGGATTAAACTGTTTGTTCGCGGGTGAAAATATAAGTAAATCAATTTTCTATTTTTCTTAAGACTTCACGTCTATATCGATGTCAAGCTAATGACAGTGCAAGTCATTGGGATAGGAGACATTAATCAAAGCTGTTTAAAAAAACAAAACGCTTCTTCCACACTCTCTCTGTGCTCATTAGTTCCGGCAAAATTACTTCAGAGGATGGACGGTTTCTTGCTACTACTGTGTGTGTAATAAAATAGTTTGAAAAAAACACTAGATACAAAATTGCAGCGCTATTTAAGAATAACTGCAGGTGCATATAACACGACCAAATTTGATCGAAAGTGATAGGACCGGCTTTATGTTCTGGATCTTATCAGAACACGGTAACTCTCTTGACGGTCGTCGGTATTACTACCAGTGTTTGAGAATCAATTTGCACATTTGTTTTAAGTGTTTACACATATGAAAAGAAAGTAGGCCTAATGCAGTTTTTTATATGATTATGTAAACCTTAGTGAAATGTATTGTTGTGCTAAAAGCGAATGTCACTGACTGACTGACTGTCTGACAATAGCGTAGTGGTTAGCAAAGCAGCCCTGCAAATAAGGTCCTGTGTTCAGATCTCTTCACAGGCAAAGTGAAGTACGCATCCGTGCGTTGCTTTTGGGTCAGGATAGACAAACACATTTGCTGGCTACAACATACATTAGTTACGTTATAGTAAGCCTTAACTGTAACTGTATACGGTTATATTGCTACTTTTTCTGGCATGGAAAAGTTATTCTTCAGGTCTTGCTAGCAATTGCTCGTCTTATTAATGTTCCTACGAAAATAGTAAAATGACAGTAAGCCTATTACTGGCTAATAAGCTGTAAAAAGGGCCAGTGGCAAAAGCAATACAGTTCATACACACTATGATGGAGGTAAATTTAATACGAAACGTTAGTCAGTTTAACACACTGCTCAATGGAGTCTAGTGTTTGCTGAAATGTGTAATGCCGTGGCTTCCTGGTAAAAGACAGTGCAAAGTATTGAGAGCAACGACATTTATACATTTTATTTGTGGACAGCAATAAAACCACGCTATACAGTATTGCGACTATTTCTGGTAGATTCCACGGTTCTCTCGTCTTTTCACTTAATGAAAAAGTTAGTTATCGTCCCCTTTATTGGTAATTATTCTATCAACGTCATTCATGAATGAAAGAAAAAAGTATGTTGTTATGCCATGAAAGAAAATATACTTTCTTATGCCATGAAATGAAATAGTTTGTCAGACTCACTAGCAATATTTGTATTATTAGCAATAATATTACGCTGTTAAAACAGCCATACAGTTCATTAACGCTATTTATGGTGGAGGTAAACTTTGTAAGAAACGTTGGTCTGTCTATATCAGTGGTTCTTAACCTGGGTTCGATCGAACCCCAGGGGTTCGTTGAGTCAGTCTCAGGGGTTCGGCGGAGGTCAAGACACACATGCGACTCATATGAAATATTCATTATTATGTTTTTGTTTTTGTGCGAAAATCATGTTTTGATGGTTTTGTTATTTAAACACAGTGATGTTGATGCACGGTTAATTCTGTGCACCAGTAAAATATGTTTTAGATTTGAAAAAAATCCTATTTTATTTTTCTAATTAAGAAGGGTTCGGTGAATACGCATATGAAACTGGTGGGGTTCAGTACCTCCAACAAGGTTAAGAACCACTGGTCTATATCAATATCATTGACAAATGGCCAATTAGCTGTTGAAACGACCAGTGACTAATCAGGATTTGTTCAGAGTAAACACTTGGATATACTGTAGGATCTGAGCATTAACAGCTTGAACGCCACATTCCAGTTGAGAGAGTAGAGATAGACAAAGAGAGTAGGTAAGAGTTTGAGCCTGTAACATCATGTGCTAATAGACTATCAATATGCTGCAATAAACAATTGAATTACTCTCTCCCTTGACAACCGAGTACGCGAGTTATTATTACTACCACTATACGACATGGCTGATTTCTAACATACTGACACCCATCAAATGTACTTCTCTGTGGTGTAGTGATAATTGACAATGCCTTCCATTTGGGCAACCTAAGTTCAAATCTGGAGAGGCTAAAATTTTCTATTGCGGTCTGGCTGAACTAGGCTGGCCTGGTTTCTTGTCTTTCCTATATTTACAGTCAACATTTTGGGATCCAGGAGGTGCTCATTTTTAAATAACACTTTTATTAAGTGAAACCTGCCTGGGATGTGAACTTGCAAGCAGGACTGTTACAGGTATTAGAATCTTATAACTGTAATCCACTGTCATTTTACCCTTGATGTTGATGTTGTGTTGTTTTTATCCGCAGTATGTGTGTATGATTGACTTGACTGCCTCTCCACAAAATAATTGTGTCAAAAGAATACCAATCATTAAAATGCATTGGAAGGGTATAATATCAAGAGATGATATACAGTAGGATACTTAGGTAAATCTGTAAATCAGAAATATCTCAATAAGCACTAATTGCACTTTTTGTGAAACCTGTGCTTTTGCCAGGAAAGCATTGGGTTCTGCCAGGAAACAATACATTCCTTTGAGTCATACCTTTAGTACCCAAAGCAGGCCAAATAAATAAATGTATACATAATTTGGAAAGTACATAGACCCTTTCATTTTCTTCATATTTTGTTGTGTTATATTAATAATTGATTATCTTTTTCATCATTTTCCACATAATACCACATAATTACATAGTTGAAGAATTTTTTAACTTGTGCACATATATTGAAAACAAAATATATATTCAGTACTTTGTAGAAGCGCCTTAGGCAGTGATCACAGCTATGAGTCATCTTTGGTGTCCCTCTACCAGTTTGAATTTGGGAAGTGTCCCATTCTTCCTTGCATATCTTCTCATGCTCAGTCAGATTGGACTGAGAGCATTGTTGAACTGCGATCTTTAGGTCTGCCCACGTATGTCAAATGGGGTTGAAGTCCAGGCTTTGGTTGAACCACTCAAAGCCATTCCCGAAGCCATGCCAGCATTTTCTTGGCTGTGTTCTTCAGGTTGTTGTTGTATTGAAATATGAATCTTTGTCCCTGTGAGAGTTCATGTGTGCTCTGAATAGGTTTTTATCAAGGACCTCTCTGTATTTGCCTATCATCTCAACCTGAAGTCTCCCAGTCCCTGACACTGTAAAGAATCCTATATAGCATGATGCTTCCACCATGAGGCTTCAACGTGCGGCTAATATAGCCAGGTGATGAGCGGTACATTGTTTTCACCAGACTACTGTTTTGGAGGTCTATGGAGAGTTGCTTGGATTTCATGGCTTGGTTTTTGCTCTCACATGCACTGTGAATGGTGTGTGCCTTTCTGAATCATGTCCAATCAATTGCATTTCCAACAGGGGACTCCAATAAAGTTTGAGCCATTTCGAGGATGATCAAATAGGCAACAAGAAATTGTCATATTTGAATGGTCTATTATATGGACACCATTGCATTTGGAGGGTCCTTACTCAAACCAGAAGAACAGAAGACATCTTTGGTGCAAGTTGCAGGATCAGGTGAGCTTTTGATTATAAATATCTAAAAACATTGAACATTTTAGACCCTTACTCATTTTTTATGTCCTTTGGTGGAACACCTATGCAGAAATGCAAACATTTGTTTTTTACATCATTCCTGTGTATGAATTTCTGTGTACCTATTTCAGCTGGTACAGTGGTTTGGCATGTCACATGATATAATTTTTATACCTGTTCCTTCCCTAATTCACTACAGTTTAAAATAATTATGTTGTATATTCATTATTTATTAATTTTGTTAAATTTTTGCTATATCTCAATGGAAAAAGACATGAATGCACAAGCACACATCCTAGGTACATTAATGGACTATCAAACTGACTTTTTGTCTCTGTTTTAGACAGTGAGATTTTAGACGTTTTTTATAGAGTACTTTTTAGTAAACAGAAAAGAAAGAAGTAAACAAATTAAATGAAAAACAGATGCTAGTTTAAATATACTTTAAAGTTGTAATTCATTGTAAATCTCAATATAATTAGACCTACTTTTAGCTTGTACGTATTTCTCCATTCCTATCCCCCCAGACACATTACAGAACTGCAAAAGGATGCCACCTTTCCAACAAGTACATTTCTGTAAGTGCTGATTTGGAAATGACTAGGGACATTAGACATGACTAGGAAATGAATTGGAAATGACTGGGAGCAACAACAGCTCAGTCATGATGTGGCAGACCACACAAGCTCACAAGCTCATGGTGTGGGACCAGGCCAGCTGACAGTCTTGCCTGGGCCCGGGACAAGATAATCTTACATGTGCCCTCCCGTGCCCAGATCTGTCATTTTCCCTTGCTCTTCCTCTCTTTTATGTAACTCAAATATTACATATTTTTTCCACAAATAGGCCTATTTTTATTTTTTATAATTCCAGAATTTAATGAGGGCCCAGTTCTGCCCCCCCTACCCTGGGCCCGGGACAACAGGACCGTTTGTCTCCCCCTATTGGCGGGTGTGTGTGGGACCACCGAGTGCTGAAATGTGTAGTTTGTAACACTTGCCTGTCCTCAATTGCAACACACTACTGAGTTCCAAACCACTTTCGGAAGCAAATTTAGCACAGGAACTTTTTGTCAGGACCTTCATGGAATGGGTTTCCATGGCTGATTTGCCACGCACAAGCCTAATATCTCCATTTGCAATGTCAAACATCAGCTGGAATGGTATAAAGCTTGCTATTATTAGACCTTGGAACAGTGAAAACGTGTTTTTGAGCAGATGCAAGGAGAATGCAATCTGCCTGAATACCTAATACCTACTCTAAACTTAGTTGGAAGAGGAATACTGGTTTTGGGCTGTATTTCATGGCCCCTTAGTTTCAATGAAAGGAAAATCAAACACATTTGGGATGGAAAGAAAGGACCAACTCGATATTATTGCCCATGCTTTTGAGACCATCATAGCCTTTAATACCATCACACTTGCAAAGGTTTTTGGAGAAATTGAGAAAAAAAGAGTTGTAGAGAAGAGTTTAGAATTGATAAACTAATGCTAAATTATTTTTAGGAAGAATGGATTCAAGTGTTTGAGCACTAAAGAAATGTTCTTGTTTTTTAATGTTTCATTTGAAGTAATTAACATTGTTCAATAGCATTGTTTGAAAATTAAACAAGTTAGTATGACTTTAGTGTATTTTCTTTAAAGAAAGTACACTAACCTGCTTCTTTCTTATTGTGTTGTCCATGTCCATTGGTGTTAGATACTGGAATATTAAAAGATGTTTCTCCTTGAGACAACAAAAAAATCTAAATGGAACAAGTGGCATGTACAAATCTGGCCTTTGATGAATGTCGATGTTGAGATATGTGTCCACAGATGCTCAACCAGTGCCTTCATGGTTTTTATCATGCTGCTTGCTCAACTATGAAGTTTAGACAAGAATCTCTAAGCGTCGGCCTTTCACCTTCATTGAGCTCACAGGCAGCCAAGCTGCCGCATAGTTGCTAGAGACTGATGAGGCACAAAAATCATATATAATTACTTACCCCCAAGACCCAGTCGGTGCTGGTCAATGGCATTGCCCACCTTTCCCTTGAAAAGTCTGTGAGCAAGGACCAGGTTATACAAATATGAACTTCCTATTAACTTATATGGACTATATTTGAAATATCTAGTTACTTTCTATATACTGTACATTGATTAAACATGTTCCCAACAAAATCAAAATTGTTGTAACTCTATGTGCAAAATCAGTTGACAGTCTTCACAAGAACCTCCCTCAAACATTATGAACTCAGCAGGCAGATCTGTAGACAGTTAGATGGGGAAAAAAATTGTTGAAAGTTAGATAGGCACTAAACAATTTTCTCAGGTGGTACAGTATTGTAAATAAGGTATTCAGTTCTGAAATGGAAGATACTTGTCTGTACACACCGACTTATATTTACAAAGGCATTTTCTTGGACCTGGCAATTTAATGTGCAGAAGAATTGCAGTCACTGGGGCTCCAAAGAGGACCTCAGACAAAAGCGACAGGAGTATAGTGAATTCTAGCAGAACTTTATGACCTGGCCTGTGCCTGAGCAGTGACTGAAAGTACCATTTCACAAGGCAACTACAGAACCCACTTTTTCTACAGTCGCTTTATAATGTTAGATGAGAGGTGACATGAGAAACAGAGAACAGAATGAAATGTTGTCATAGAAGATAAGACTATCCTCCCCAAAAAAAGTCTGCACAAAACGTGAGCATGGAGAGGAAAAGAGGAGTTGATAGATAGCCACTCTGCGGAGGTCTCAAGGCCTAGCATCGGTGAGTAATGGTGGATGTGGAGGTGGAAAACACTGCACTGTTGTTTTTGTTTGCTGGTGGAAATGTTACCCTTGTACTGAAAAAGCTGTTTAAGTGCTCTCTAGCTATCTTAGCAATTATCACATGAGATATTCCCAAAGGTGATCTAGTTAAGTACCTTTAACAGAAAACCTGGAACATGGAGACATGAAGAAAGTGTGACATTTCTTTCATGGACCAAATTGAATTCTAAAGTGCTTACACTGAATGCTACTGACATGATTTACTGCTGCAGTTTAAGCTCCCCCCGGAGAAGTTAGTTAAGATCACAGCACCCTGCCCTGTGCATGCCACAATTACAGAGGTTTGGGCGAGTGCAAGAGAAGGCAAGTCAGAATTTCTTCTTTGGGGGAACAGACTGCTATCTTTCCGTCAGCTCACGTGAAATGAAAGAAGGATCCAACCCGATATGCTGATTGGCTGAAGGCTGTGGTACATCCAACCGTTGTACTGTTCTAACTGCATTGATAGTTGTTTTATTTAAGCAATAAGCCTTTTGACAAACTATAAACCTTTTGATTGTGAGCTGAAACATAAGCTTGGAAATCTAAAATCTGACAATTACAATGTAATTGCACTATGATTAAAGTGGTGTTGCCTGCTCAATATGTAAACATAACAAAATTCTTGTGTTAAAAATTATGTACAAATATATTAACATTTGATAAAATGGTAAGAAAATATAATCTAATAATAATAATTGGACTCAGTATCAGCACAAATAATCCTAGCGATTTACAGTAAGGGTAAGTCTGTGTCTATAAGTTGGCTCAGCTGAGCAGATTCAGTGTAGGTGGTCAGACAAGTGTTCAGTAGTCTGATAGCTTTCAGACAGAAATAGTCTATGAGCCTCTCAGTATGAGACCCAATGCAATGTTACCGCACTCATCTGACCGATGGTAAGTGAATAAACAGGCTTGTGAGTGGGGTGAAAGCGGTCCTTGATAATGCCGCAGGCTTTCGTCAGTCATAATTAAGGATAGATCAGTTGGGAGAATGGCTGCAGTGATGTGCTGGGCTGCCTTTACCACCTACCGTTGGGCCTTCCTTTTGCGTATGCGTCCATGCTGTGAGGACGCTGGTCATGATGCAAGCCGCTTGCTCTTGAAAGAAATGTGTGAATAACTGCATACACCATTAGTCTACCATCCTATTCAGTTGATCCCACCGCTGCCACCAACTTTCTGAAAACTGCTGAAAACTCTGGCTAGATGACACTGATTTGAGGTGTCAAGAAAAGTTTGTGTCGGTAAAACCACTACATTTATCTCAAATGCCAGGGTGTTAATAAACATCCTACCCACATTTGTCTCTTGGGAATTTCTCAGTATACATCCAGTCCTCGATTCTAGCCCAGAGTAACTTAGCGTCACTTTACAAATCCCTAACAGGATATCCTTGCACATTTGCAGATGACAAAAGAATAGAGAACACTTTAGAAAAAGCCTGCCAGAGATTCTTCAGAGTTTCTTACATCTTCGCAGGGTGGAATTAGTGGCCTGCCAATCAAGAAAATTGCACAGGAAGTGGCATAGACACTCGTCTCGTCCCTGCTCTAATTTCCCTTTTGTGATGTTGTCTACCGCCACCACATGCTAAAGACTCGCATCCGTCTCTGCGGAGGACGTTACTCGACCAACGTAAGTCATTCCCCTGAATTAGCTGATAAGAATTGTTGGCATGCTTAACCCCCCCCCCCCGAACACACACACACACGCACACTCTAATCAGAACCAGAGCACCTCAGCGTTGGATTTTCCTCTAGTTATTGGCCCCTGGGCCCTGGCTAGGAGTGATTAATGCCTGTTCCATCTAATAAACAGAGCGTTTCATCATTAAGCTACTCTCCCAAGCTTCCCTCCCTGTCCCCTCATTCAAATCACTTGACTCCCCTCAGCGCCAAGGTGGGTGTTTACTGTTCGACCCAGTGGCGAAACGTTCTCATTTGTGCCAAAGAGTACCAACTCAGTTCTTATGTTCTTTACATGATTCCCCTTGACACTTAATAGGTAGTATTCCCCTGTGTATTATTCAATGACCCTCACTCAATATTTAAGTTATTTCTCTCAATCAAAGAGTGGCTTCTTTTGGTTTTTTGAAAAGTTTTTGCTGAAAGAGCAATGGGCCGTATTTTAGCAAATGCTGGCAACGGTATGAGTTTTATATCCAGTGGCTTAGATTGTTAGACAACCCCAGGCCATTCTATTTGAGTTCTGAAGACAGCTAATGATCCCATTGTTATTAGACTACCCAGTAAGCAAACCAGTGCCAAGTGAACAATTTTTTTCTGCTTACAAATGTACACATTCATTTCATAGCACACTCCATTGAAAACTAGCGTGCATCCACGTTTTTTTATGACCCACAGTGAGCTGGCAGGGAGCTTCTGAAACTTTGATCAGATCGACTCTGCAAGCCTACCACTGCATCCTGGGACACCAGCTGATTCTGGCAAATTATCTGTCATGATTGAACCAATTTGGCTTCCTATCTCAGCTCTTAAGAGACAGCATTAGTCTAAAGGCTGGCTAGGGAGGGAAGGAGGGGCGGGTGGTGGCAGTAAGAGAAACCAGCTGGATGAAGGCCCTCTAAGGACTGAAACTGAATAGCACCATATTCCAGGTTTTTCCTTTGGGTTTCGCTGTAATGAATGATACTGGGCTCTCCGTCAAGGGCAGCTACCCTTGGGACAGGGCAAGTCTAGGCTCGGGCCACTGTAAAAATGACATCCGTTTTGGACAATTCCTTTTTCTCCCATCTCCTTACTTCTCTTTTCTTTTCTTTCTCGATTGTGACAATAAATAACTCTGACAGGTGTCTTGAAAATAATTGGAGCACTGCTGGGGTTTGCTTGTTAAAGTTATTGCTCTACAGCACTCCTACTAAAGAACAGGAAATCAAAAGAGAAGGGTGAAAACATCACAGACAGTTAGAAAGAAACTAATATGACAATAGAAAACATCACCTAAGGCTTCTGGGAATTTTACTTTGGCTAGGTTTGTGTGATGTCAATGGAGAAGACTCAATGATTTACCAGGCCAGTGACAAAAAAATGTCACTGGGGCTCCCAAATGATGCAGCAATCTGAGTACATCTGTTGCATTGAATTCAAATACTGGTCAAGAAAAAACTAAAGTAGTAGAGGGACCTGCATAAGGTGGTGCTAATTTGCTGAAAACCCTCCGGGATGACTTGGTCATCCTTTCTTGACAGAGAATTAAATGTCTTCCAAGCATGTGCACAAGCAGTATAAAATGAAGCAGAGTGGCTTAGCAAACTATTCATTTTAGATTGCTGCGTTGTACCACTTGGATATCAGACATTTGGAAGATATGAAAAAAGTTTATTAAAGATTTAA
Source organism: Esox niger (assembly GCA_016801105.1). NCBI lineage: Eukaryota > Metazoa > Chordata > Actinopteri > Esociformes > Esocidae > Esox > Esox niger. The sequence goes on along the minus strand of JACXGJ010000139.1, from coordinate 35,056 downwards.
AAAATATCCTCCATCAAAACGTGACACTTTCGAGTCAGATGTGTATGCACCAGAACACTTTTGATTTAGTTTGATAACAGATATACACAAAATGAGGTTTTGTTACTTACCAAACATGCATGAATCTGCCCTGCAAGTTTTACTGTGGAGTCATGTTGCTTTCTTTACCTGTGTAGTATCTGTTTGTCATGATTTAAAATATTATGCATCTGAACAAGTACAAGCTAGCAGCAGTTTGACAAAACTTACATTCCAGTCAAACCGCAAAGCCAGGACTTTTTAAAACCATATTGATTATTATACCAAATAGGTACAATATCTTATCTGGTTAGGTTACCAGATGAAGGAAAATGACGGGCCCAATAATGCTTTGCCATCACACCACAGAAACCGGTTGTGTGACATCCTGCTACAGATGTATCAACCATTGAAATTTTTAGAAAAATTGTTGATGACTAATTAAAATAATGCAGCAGCACTTTCAACATTAACTTTGAGTTTCAAAATGTAAGTTTATGTCACAATGTGTGGTAAGAATGAGACTACGTGCAGGATGAAAGATGAAGGTGACTTTACTAAAGCAGACATACAAAATATACCATACAAAACATAAAAATGGCTTTAGGCTGGTATAAACTATATATCGCTTGAAGCAAGAGAAATGCATGAACCACACACTGATACAAATAAGGCAATACTCCAGGAAGACATTGACAAACACAAGACCAGTTATAGTTTGTGGTGATGAGAATAAGGTGTGCGTAATCATGGTGAATCTGGGTTGATGAGAATCAGGTGGGCATAAATGTGAAGGGTCCAGGGTGTGTAGTAGAATGGAAGATTGGACAGTGGCAGCTAATAGCCTGATGACAGGGAGCGACATAGTCGGGATTCTTCAAAGGGAGGTATGACCATGGGAGGCAACGTGAGAGTACATCTCCCTGACTTTGGGGGCGGCCACAAGGAAGTGGGGCAGTCCAGGAGATACCTGGAGATCCTTGGGTCCATACCCCTCCCACTCCACAAGGTATTGGAGTTGCCTTCTCCGGTGCCTCGAGTCCAGGATGTCAAAGACTGTAAATGCTTGATGTCCAGCAGAGGGGGAGGGATGCCCCTGACCTCAGCCTAATGGAGAGGACATGAAGAACAGGGTGGAAGAGGACGCGACAAGCCATGGAGAACCGGTCCACAACGACCAGGATAGAATTTCAAGAATTTCATTGTGACGCTGTGTTGTTCGGGGCATTTGACAACTAAACCTTGAAACTTGGTTAGTGGTATACCCATCTGACTCTGGAAGTTCCATGATGTAGTCAATGGTGGGACCACATTTGCTGTGGTACCAGCAGGGGTTTGAGTTTTGCACTGGGCGCTTTGCACTGTGCACATGTGCAGCAGGAGATGACTTAGATCCTCAAGTCCCTCACTAGGGTGGGCTACCTGTACGTCTCTGCCAGGGCAGTGATGGTCCTACAGATTCCCGAGGTGACTGCGTAATGCTGAGGTTTGGGCTCACGTCAGCAGCCAATCGCGTACCTCCTCTGGCCCTCTGGACACTGAGCCAGAGCAGGCTCCCTTTGGGTGGCACGTTGGATGTCCCTTTCCACCAACCCATGCGATTGGTGCAACGATCTGTGTGCGGGAATGATGGAGGTTGGCACTGGACCATTCTTGACTGCCTTGTGCTGGTGGGTCAGGGCGTCGGTCTTGACATTTTTTATCCCGGGCCGGTAGGACAGGTAGTATTTAAACCTGTTGAAGAAAAGAGCCCACCTGCCCTGGTAAGGGTTTAGTCTCTTTGCTGCTCCGATGTTCTCCAGATTGCAGTGGTCTGATAGGATGAGTACGGAGCCTTCTTGACCTCCAGTAATTCCCGATTGCCCAAGTTGTAGTTGCATTCGGCTGGTGATTTTTGGGAGTAGTAGGCGCACGGACATAGCTTCGATGGGGTGTCAGACCTCTAGAGCAGCACGGCTCCTACACCTGTCTCCAAGGCCTCCACATCCACAGTAAATGATAGAGGGGCCTGGCTGTGCCAAACACCGGCGCTGTGATGAATAGCTCCTTCAACCTCTGGAATGCTCTGTCCACTTCTGGAGTCCGCCTCAGCTTGCTGAGACCTTTCATCAGCAAGGTGAAGAGGCCGGCTATTGTGCTGAAGGACCTGATGAAACGCCGACAGTAGATGGTGAAATGCTAAAACCTCTGCAATGCCTTGACCGTGGGAGGAAAAGGCCAGTCGGACACAGCCTCTCTATGGCATCCCTCCATCTCCACCACTGAAGAAGTAAAATGGAATCCTAAAAAGGAGATGCACACTGGAAGAACAAACACTTCTCTGTTTTGAAATAGGAGAGCCATTCCAGGAAGCGGACTAGGTCCTGGAATTCCTCCAGAATGACAAATTGGGCGGTACTGGTGGGGCTCTACCCCTATGTGGCACAGACGGCAGTTAGTAGACATTTCCCTTGGCAGCCCTGAATCTCCCCAGCCACCCAGGTAATGACAGGGTCGTGTATACCTAGCCAGGGGCAACCTAACACCATGGGGCAGGTAGGTGAACAAAATTACAAAATTATAGATCGCCATGTTCTTCTACGAGTCTGATGTGTCCAGGCACTGGAGGGACATGTACATGTCCATTTTGCGTAGGAAGCCCACGCGGTCCTTCGTACTTTCCGAGCATGGAGACCGTGACGCAGTCTCTCAATCCAGATGGTTGCTCCTGCTTCTCCAGCTGCCGTGGAGGATGAAGAACTGACAATCGCTGTGGGGGTTAGGGCCAGCCTGATCTGCTGGAGCTTGCTGTTGACTTGGTACATTGTTGTCTCCAGTCATGTTAGGCAAGCTCCTAGGCGTTGTACTTCCTCGACCAGGCTGGTCGCATTCCATCCTTCTGGCTATTGCACTGGTTGTCCTGATTGTGCACCATTCTGCTGGTTTAGGTTTTGATGTATTCTGTCATGATGTGTGGTAAGAATGAGGCCAGGTGCAGGAAGTAAGTTTACTGTGCACACTAAATATTGCATACAAAACACTGAAACGGTTTCAGGCTGATACAAATCAATAGCATTCATAGCGAGAGAAATACATGAAACACACACTGACATAAATAAATAATAAATGACAAACACAAAGACAGTTATGAGAATCAGGTGTGCGTAATCATGGTGAGTCCGTGGTGATGAGAATCAGGTGGCCGTAACTGTGACGAGACCAGGATGTGTAGTGGAATGGATAGCTGACAGCGAAAAGAATGGACAGTGACAGCTAATAGGCCGGCGACAGGGAGTGACATAGTCGGGATTCTCCTGAGGGAGGCATGACCACAGTAAGGTAGTCTGTTTCCAAAAGGAAGATAGAAGACAAAATAATTAAAGGAAAATACCTCTGAGACCTGAAAGATGTTTTTCAAATTAGCAATGCTATTATCAGGGTAGAAATTACTTCACATAATTTGAAAAAATGGCTGTGGATGTCTATGCATTGTAATATCTTTACATTCGCTTCAAGTTATATTTTTTGCTAGAGATACTTAGACAATATCATTAATCACAAAGTAGATACAAAACACTGACTGCTAGCATGGTAAGCTAGCTGCAAATCTATTGGGAGTTGTTATGAGACAAGGCCATGGGTACAATTAGGGGGTGAATGGAGAATAAGGGGGTTTAAAAAAAGCATAATAATAATTTCAAATGCAGCTTTCTTACTTAACCACTATATGAAGTTACATGTATCAAAGTTAACTAGCTAATTGAATCCAGATTTCTGGAATACTCCACGTGATGTCATCAAGAGATTTAGGGTAATGATGAGCACTATGCCCCAAACGCTATCTTCTTGAAATTTTTGTGATGTTAGTACATATTAGGATCAACATTATCTGGGCAGCAAATATCCTCCCTGGGGTACGCACAGTGACAAAACACACAATCATGTGAATGAAGCAAATCTACATTGCAGCATTACAAATGGTAATATTATGCAGTAGAGTACATAATGTATAGATTTACATCACATTTGATATATCACAGCAATAAATGATGAAAAACAATGTGTCTACAGTAAGTGGGAAGAGTTTGGGCAAGTATATGTGTGCCAAAGTGCATGTGTGTGTTTGCGTGTGTATCCGTTAACCATTCCTGTAGTGCTGTTTCATGCTATTTATCGTTTTACTTTTTATATATGAGTTTACTGCTATCTTGATGCATATAGTCATGGTTCTATATAGAACGTTCATACCTTCTATTCTGGAGTTGAGAAACAGACTTTAGGCCTAAGAGCCTCTAAGTTGCTCTTCCTCAAAACAGACTATTGATTTCCTGACATCATGCGGGGGAGGGGACTTTATGACAAAGTGTTTTCTAAAGTGTCAAAAGCAGGACTCTCACCCTACTCACAGTGTGTGTTCCAGTAATATCTGTTTTTACCTACAACTCATTCTCTTTCTCTTTTCCTCGTTTATTTAATATCTTTGTACTTTCTCTCACTTGCAGAAAACATGTTTGCATAGTAATTGAGATAATTTGGTCATGTTTTTGTAAAACAGAAATCTTCAAATTTAAACTTCTGTTGCTGTTGAACTGTACAGAACTATTAGGCCAGCTATAAATTTATTTGAAGCAATTTATCTGAGGTCATCATGTTTATTTATTTGGAATAAACCCTATTTGGTAACATTTAGGTTTTCTGTCTTCACTTATGATTTGGACAACAGAAGACATTTTTGTTATTTTTTTATTGAATTCATGTTTTAAACAATAAATGTATTCTAACTGTACGTATATTATGTGAGCAAAAAAATATTTACTGAACACATAAATATATTTAAAAAATACATATTTCTCAGGTGACACAATATTGTAAATATATTTGTTTTTTCCTTTTATTTATCAGATTTTGTTTTCCATGGTTATGATATGAGATGTGTCTTGCCAGCTGGGTGTCAGGAGAGTGGAAAGAGAAAAGTTGTTGAGCATCATCCGCATAGTAATGACAGGAGAAACCATGGGAGGATATGATGAAGCCAAGTGACTTAAGAAGAGGAAGACCTAGAAATAAGTGATCCTCTCCACATCACCCTGGTTTGAGCAACCTGCCAGATAGGATGAAGTCGAAGTGTGTGCCGAGACTGAGACTTCCTGCCCAGATAGAGTGTAAAGAGGATCTAATTGTTCAATGTTAAATGCAACGGATCAATCTAGGAGGATGAGAACAAAGTCAACTTGGGGAGTGTGAAGAGGCTTTGTGACACTGAGGAGACCAACCTTGGATGCATGGCCAGTCTGAATTCTGTCTAGTTAGGGTTGAGGAGAATGTTCTGAGGTAACAAGAGTTTTTCTGAGACAATAAGGTCAAGTGCGTTCTGAAATGTAATATAGAAGAAACTTCGGTCTGAGGTTTTGGACTCCAGTGTCATGATCATTTGTTAATTTGACCTAATTTTGTGATGTACAAAACCATTCAAATGTTTGGTAGATCTTAAAAATTGAATAGTTTTCAAAAGAAAAGCAATCGTTTGTCCATAAAAATAATAAAATGATCAATTCAGTTCAAAGGTTTATTTGGCATTTGCAATAACAAGTGATGACAATGAAATGCTTGGTTTTCCTAATTCCGACAGTGCAGTAAAATGTTTAAAAAGTAACACTAATTATAATATACTGTCAGCTTCACGAGAGAGAGAGGAGCAGCGGACTGAGGAGTCACAGTCGTAGTCGGTTTCTATATATTTTTAATATAGCGCAGCTGAAGACTGCTCACGGCAATGAAACAATTACACACAAAGACAAAGGGAGCAGAGGGAACATATATACTGGGGAAAATGACTGGATGATGATCAGGTGTGCTAAACGAGACAACAGGTGGGATGGGTTGATGATGGACGGTGGTGTCAGAAGGCCGGTGACATCAAGTGCTGAGGCCCGCCTCCTGCAGGGGGAGGATGGGCAGCAGACGGCGTAGTTGTCACATATACACTGAACAAAATTATAAACGCTTTTGTTTTTGCCCCCATTCTTCATGAGCTGAACTCAAAGATCTAAGACTCTCTCTATATACACAAAAGGCCAATTACTCTCAAATATAGTTCACAAATCTGTCTAAATCTGTTTTAGTGAGCACTTCTCCTTTGCCGAGATAATCCATCCACCTCACAGGTGTGGCATATCAAGATGCTGATCAGACAGCATGAGTATTGCAAAGGTGTGCCTTAGGTTGGCCACAATAAAAGGCCACTTGAAAATGTGCAGTTCTATCATACAGCACAAGGGCACAGATGTTGCAAGCTTTGAGGGAGCATGCAATTGGAATGCTGACTGCAGGAATGTCCACCAGAGCTGTTGCCCGTTAATTGAATGTTAATTTCTCTAACATAAGCCATCTCCTAAGGCTTTTGAGAGAATTTGGCAGTACATCCATCTGGCCTCACACCGGCCTCAATCCACACCAGCCCAGGACATCCACATTCAACATCTTCACCTCCAAGATCGTCTGAGACCAGCCTCCCGGACAGCTCTGCAACAATTGGTTTGCATAACCAAAGAATTTCTGCACGAACTGTCAGGAACAATCTCAGGGAAGCTCATCTGCATACTCGTCGTCCGCATTTCTTCACGGATGAATCTTGGTTTTCACTGTACAGAGCAGATGGCAGACAGCGTGTATGGCATTGTGTGGGTGAGCGGTTTGCTGATGTCAACGTTGCGGATGGAATGGCCCATGGTGGTGGTGGGGTTATGATATGGGCAGGCGTGTGTTATGGACAACGAACACAGGTGCATTTTATTGATGGCATTTTGAATGCACAGAGATACCATGACGAGACCCTGAGGCCCATTGTTGTGCCATTCATCAATCACCTCATGTTGCAGCATGATAATGCACAACACCATTGCAATGATCTGTACACAATTCCTGGAAGCAGAAAACATCCCAGTTCTTGCATGGCCAGCATACTCACTGGGCATGTCACCCATTGAGCATGTTTGGGATGCACTGGATCGGCGTGTACGACAGCGTGTTTCAGGTCATGCCAATATCCAGAAACTTCGCACAGCCATTGAAGAGGAGTGGACCAACATTCCATGGGACATAATCAACAACCTGTTCAACTCTATGCAAAGGAGATGTGTTGCACTGCGTGAAGCAAATGGTGGTTACACATGGGGGCAAAAACAAGTGTGGGATTTATAGTCAGTGAGGAGGAGGTGTTGCCCATCTGCACCACCTGGGGTCTGCCCGTCAGGAAGTTCAGGATTCATATGCACATAGTGGGGTTGAGACCCAAATCCTTGAGCGTCACTGCCAGCTTGTGAGGCTCAATGGTGTTTAAGGCTGAGCTGTAGTCAATGAACAGCATTCTCACATATGTGTTCCTCTTATAGTCCAGATGAGAGAGTGCAGAGTGGAGAGTCAGAGCGATGGAATCCTCTGTGGATCTGTTTTGTCTATAGGCAAACTGCAGCGGGTAAAGTGTTACAGGCGTCTGTGATGTGAGTTTTAACTAGCCGCTCAAAGCACTTCATGATCATTGTTGTGAGAGCTACAGGGTTGTAGTCATTCATGAAGAGAGGTTTTTGCTTTTTTTGCACAGGAATAATGATGGACTTTTTGAAGCAGGTGGGGACCACTGACTGACATAGTGACAGGTTGAAGATATCAGTAAAGACAGCAGTCAGTTGGTATGCACAGACCTTGAGAAACACAGCCTGAGATGTTGTCTGGTCCAGAAGCCTTGCAGGTTTTAATCCTTTTTAGGGCTTTACAGATGTCTGACCTGGTTGTTTGGAAAGGCAGCCGCAATGGTCCATTTGAGTGTCCATGCCAGGGATGATGCTCTCAAAGCGAGCATAGAAAGGGTTCAGTTCCTCTGGGAGAGAAGCCGGCACATCCCCCACACTACCTGAATAGCCTTTATAGTCAGTGATGGTTCTCAGACCACTCCATATGTTCCTGGAATTGGAGCCCTGGTAGAGAGATTCTTATTTGACTATGTAATAGCTTTTTGCTGTTTTTATTACCTTCTTGAGATCATACCGGGATTTCTTATTATTGTCCTTGCTGCCATTGTCTGTGCATTAAGTGTGGCACAGATACCAATGTTGACACACAGTTTTTGATTAGGAATTTATTTTGGAGTTGTACGTAGTCAATATATTTGCTAATAAAACCGGTCACGGACTCTGTGTATTCATTGATATTACCTCCAGACGCCTATCGGAACATTTCCCAGTCTGTGGTGAGGAAACAGTCACGTAGGTCGGTGTCCGATTCGTCTGTCCATCGTTGAATAGACCTCGTCACTGGCTTCTCTTGTTTTAGCTCAAAGTTGGTTGGGAGCATGTAAAACGGCAGCCACCCTCAACAGCGCCATCTTGATCAGGAATACAGTGTAGCCTTCATTTCGCTTGTTCTGAGAAATGAAATGAAATTTCATTTGAGAAACTGCCAAAAAATGAAGCTCTTGTACAAGGCTGTGTACTACTCCCTTCACAGAAAAGCAAAACTGGCTCTAACTGGCTCTAACTAAAATAGAAAGAGGAGTGGGAGGCCCCAGTGTACATCTGAACAAGAGGAAACATGCATTAGTGTTTTGTTAGAGAAACAGATGTCTCACAGGTCCTCAACTGGCAGCTTCCTAAAATAGTACCTGCAAAACACCAATCTCAACCACAACAGCGAAGAGGCAACTCCAGGATTCTGGCCTTCTAGGTAGTTGCAAAGAACGTATCTCAGACTGGACAATAATAACAAAAGATTAACATAGGCAAAATAACATGTTTGAGGTGTTCGGATCACAAAGAAGGTTTTGTGAAACACAGACCAAATGACAATGGAGTGGCTAGCACAGATACCGGTTCTCAACCCTATTGAGCTGTTGTGGGAGCAGCTTGACCTTATGGTATGTAAGAAATGCCCAGCATGCCAATCCAATTTCTGAGAGGTGCTTCAGCAAGCACAGGGTGAAATCTTTTCAGATTACCTCAACAAATTGACAACTAATATGCCAAATGTCTACAAGGCTGTAATTGATGCAAATGCATATTTCAAAGACATACGTTTGAAGGACACTAGTATTTCAATTAGAAATAATTATTTCTAAAGTTGTGACGATATTTCCTATTTGTTTTGCTATCTTTCCTATTCAAACTAATTGCATGAACAGTTGATCACAAAAAGCTAAGACCCATTTGGGCTCATGACATTCACAACTACTTGCTGATTTTTGGAAATGTCACTATTAAAATGAAAACATGAAAACCAACTTTGTTGTTTTGATCCTAAATTCTCAAGGCTGAATTGCCCTGAGGTTTCTGTTAACTGTAAGCACAATGTTATGTTTGACTCCTTTGTGAACTGTATGATAATATAAAGAAAATTTGTCAAAGTATTGATTTTTGAGAATCAATAAATGTTCTTAAATAATGGACCTTAATTCTGAACAATGTGTGCATGCCTGAACATTGATGGTTGTTGTGTTTGAATTTCCAGCCATTACATTATAGAGTGGATATGATTTAGTTGATCTTTCAGCAAACTGAAAGACAGATGTCTTTTATGCTGCATTGGGACTGCATAGGGATCAGTCTCTCTCAAGGATCATTCATCAACTTGAAAGTATTCGACACTCAGCACTAATCGAAATAACGACAATGGCAGTGTTTGCTATGACACCCCAACTTCCTCCACATACAACCCTACCTCAAAAGCAAAATGCAAACCATATGTTTAGAAGCTGAAAAAAGAAAACATGAATTGCCACGCTGATTTGCCTTTGCTGCGAGTAGTCAGTTGTTTTTGGTCGCCTGACATGGCCAAAAACTATGTCCATCACAGTAGAAATAAACACTGATCTACGGCTGTTGGTGATAGAAAAAACACAGCAACCAATCATGTGTTCATTTGGCCTTTGGTAAAAGACTCCACCAGACTAAGAAACTGTGTGTGTGCCAGCTTCAGTTGTATCATACACCACTCCTGTGCTCTGCATCCAAGGCAATCCAAGGAAACAGGCAGGTTTTACGAAAATGTAAGTCAATGGACACAAGCTCACTCTGACACCAGAAGCCAGATCCCATATCTGTTTTTCCAGTCGTCCCCACTTCTATATAGGCACTTGGCACTGACTAAATTTTTTTTGGCAATGACGACTGGAGGATGTTGAGTATACTTTAAGGAGGGTTAAAAGTAGTACACTCTTGCTGTAGTGCACACATTATAACAAGGGCCCATTTGGGGGTGGTCAAAAGTAGTGCACTATAAAGTTTGCCAATTTGGTGGAAGTGGCAGAGCCCTGAACATAACAGCCTCCCTGAGTTACATGTACACTAAGCTCAGGAAAATATATATATATAAATATATTTTCCTGAAGTCTTCTGTTTGACTTAAATGATCTAATCTGTGTCAATGTTTGGTCCCTCAAGGTTATTCCAGAGCAGAGAAATGTGTCAAATTATACAAATATGCTATGTCATCTAGTAACACTTTAATACCAGTGTATTAAATATGAATTTCTAATGGGTAGAAGTGTTGCTTTTTAAATTTGCACTACCATTATAACAAGTCATTACAGCAATAGGTGACAAGTCTTCCAATTAAAACTCACATCTAATATACACTTCTTAATTTTTACTAGATATCTCATTGTATTTTATCCATATCAGTGTAATGTGTACTACCGTAGGGGCATCTGCCAACAAAAACATGTATGTTTAAAGGAAATGAACACTCCATCTTAGATAGCAATTTTCTCGTCTGGTAACTCCTCCAAATGCTGTGGATTGGTTGAAAAGCGCAGAAGGTAGCCTTTCGTTCTTTACTTTGTCAGGAGCAGATGTCAAGAAACAGCATTTAGGCATTTTCCTTCACCCCTGATAAGTTAGGTTAGCTGTTAATATTATTTAATCTTTTTTCACTCAGATTATTTTGAGCCCATTTACTCATCAAATGAATGACATTCGAGGTACACAGATGACTGTGTAGAGTTGGCTGTTCTTAGTGGGGAACAAAGTCCACACCTCACTCTTTTAGTAGCTTGAAGCTGAAGTGTTCTTTGAGATGCCGCTTGGGATTTGCTTTGTCATGGTTTTCAGAAGACCCGGCCACTGGCTCGGCCACTGTGTGTATTTGTATTGTCTTCTGAACCTGCTCGACGTCGTTAGTCTCCACTTATTTTTCAAGCTGTTTAGGATTTTTTTTCATGGCATGTAAACAACCTTTATTTCACTGTTAGAAGCTCCTGCTACCTATCATCATTTGCTTTGCATAACCAGCAGTGATTGGGCCGTTTTTGGCACAATGTGTGAAATTGAATTGTTTTGATAATTTTCACGTGACTTCATGGCATATGGGAACGCCCACTTAGTGGACAAAACAAACTTCTTCCATTGCCCTCCATTGACAACTCCACAACTTTTACTAGTTATACTTCAAAATGATCCGACTGATAGTTGCAGTTTCGTTGGATGCACTAACCTCATATGTATTTTATTTTGCAATCATATTTACATGTAATCATTGCAATGAATGACATGGTCTGATTTTGTCTGCATCGATGCAACCAACTCTAGCCCCACTAGCTAACATATGTGAGGCTAGCTAAACCTCTCTTGTTAAACATATAGCGTTGGCTAAGTTAATAGAGAAAACCACACCAATCAATTCTTCTCAGCAACCCAGACAGTCAATGGTGGGTCATTTAGAGTTTTTCTCAATTGCTAAAACACTAAAACTCATTGGCTGAACAAAGTTCTCAGTTGCCTGGACACATTTAGCTAATTATGCAGTCGGTTGTCAATACATTAAACCACTTCACATGGTAAAAAACAATTTGCAGATCTCACTTAATTTTCAGCAAAACTATACACATTCTAATTCTCAAAACACAGACTGCACTCTAATGCACATGTCATCCATACTGGTAAACACAAGTGGCAACAATCAAACACATAGAGAACACATATCATTCATTGAACACAACCACTCAAGATTTATTCAACCTGTTTACCAGTATGGATGACATGTGCATTAGAGTGCAGACTGTGTTTTGAGAATTAGAATGTGTATAGTTTTGCTGAAATGTGTATAGTCTTACAGTTTCACAGAGACAAAGGACGTGTTTGTGAGATACAGGGTACAGTACTGTAAAAACAGAGGTACAAGGAGGAGGAAGAATAAAAAACTAAATTGCAAAGATCAAAGCAGAGTAGTAATTTTGAATACATTCTGAACTATTATGATAGAACATGACAATCAAAAGACAATGACGGAAGAATATGACATTTGTTTTGAGATTAGAAATGTACTTCTCCTTGAGCATTGCATGTTTTGAACAATGTGTCTTCTATTTTTTGGTGTACTGTGTATTTAAACACTCACCAGCTGTAGAAATATTTGAAAGGCTTGTATACTTAAAATACTCAAAAAGTACAAGTACCCAGAAATGCTACTCAATTACAGGAGCGTGAGTAATTGTATTTCGTTACTTCCACCCCTGTGGGGAACACCTTCCATAAGCCAGAGTATGCACACCAGGTTCTGTGTCAATCCTATTTATTTTAATTCAGGGAATGTACTGAAATACTAATTCTGAATTTATCTCATTGAAAATCATTGAGAGTCAAATGGGAATTTCAGTTGACTTGATTTATAATGACAGAAATGTATTGGAGTTCACCCAAAGCTAGGCTGAAGTCAGCAACATCTTGTATGAAACTAGTAACTAGGCAGACAAAGCAAACAGTACAATAAACATTAGCTAGGTTAACTCAACCACATTCCTGCGTGGGCGGACTGGAGCTCTGTTGTCACATAAAATAATGTTTCTATTAAAAAAAGCATAATTTAACATGACGTTGGAGCTGCAAGTCTGCCCACATTAGTTGCATCTCGAAGCCCGTTCGTTTGAGGGTGAGTTGACTTGGTTAAATGAGTAGTTGCTCAAGCAGCATTACTTGGAACCCATTCAAATCTGCCTCAGGGACAATAGCCCTTTACATTAGATTTTTGTGAATATAATAATGAAAGAAATTGATTTTTTTATCCATAAGGAAATACTCTTCTGAATGTTTACCATTAACACCGGGTGATGTGTATTTATAAAATAGGGCCCTAATTGGTGCAGAGGTCTAAGTCTGCACCAGTCTGACCAGGTGTTTAATCCTGGTTTTAGCATACTGACTGTACAATTCCTTCAACTTCATGGCTTGGTTTTTGCTTTGACATGCACTGTGAAATGTGGGACCTTACATAGACAGGTCTCTAAAACCTGTTTTTGTAATTCCATTATGCGGTATTGTACGCAGGTTGATGAGGAAAAATAACAATTTATGAAATGTTTGACTAAGGCTGTAATTCAACAAAATGTGGTAAATGTGAAGGGGCTGAATACACTGTATAACTGACATATCATGTGTGTTGTGTGACTAGCGATGTTTGGTTGATTCATATATAAGACATAGCAATGAATGGGGAGACTCATTAATTAGACCTGCCTGAATTTCATTTGGTGAAAGTTAATGCAAACATTATTAATTATCAAAAGGGTGCACTTATTTTTTTAATAGTTTATTATTTTGTCTACCTTGACTGAATTTCAAGTAGTTGACGTCAAGTTTTCAGGAATTAAGTTAATATATTTTATATAAGGCAGGAGTCGTGTCAATCTTCTGTAGCCAAAACATAACAACAAGACACTGCATCACTGCTTTCCCATAACATTTCTGAATAATCCTAGTCCACAACTTCATCTTATTATTTTCTAAGAAATATGTCTATGAAAGATGCTGACAACAGGTATCTGACTCTCCCAGGGAGACATTTTCCCACAGAGAATCCTGTCTCATGTATTCCTAAAGCTTCCAAAAAGGGAAGGGGTGAAACTATATGACGGAGATGATGGCTGAGCCATTAACAAGGCAAGGTAGAGATCACGCTGTTATGTGTAGGCATCTTCCCAGCCACGGTTCATGGTGCAAGCTCAGACTCTGCATGCCTAAACAACTAACAAAGGGGGGTTGGTGAGTCGAGGAAGCTGTCTGAATACTGGAAATGAAGTAGCATCTGTGACATTTATATGGCCTCCAAATGACAGGCATTAGAAATGATTATTTTCCAGAGAGCAGTTTATTTTTCATGTGAGCAGCTTTTTTGGTCAACTTAATTGCACCCTGCATCCTACTGCTGACTTGCCCCTAAAGCTAAACAAGTTAGGTGCAGGCCATTTCTGGATGGGAGACCAGATGCTGGTGGAAGTAGTAGTAGACAACACTTTTCTGTGTGGTCTAAGTATAAAAATACCAGGGCTGTAAGAAGGACATCGCTCTGGGTAATGGACCATGTTTCGGAGGAGTTGTGAAACATGTCTCTGTGGTTACTGAAGATCCCATGGCACTAATGGTAAAAGTAGGGGTGTTAACCATAGGCAGAAATCCCGGGGCGAAGTGTCCCCCCCATCTTGAGGAAAACTACGATTTGTCCACCCCAATATATACATGTAAACATAACTATGTAATTTCAGTAAGAGTAATAAGACTCAATGAAAGGACTTGGATGCCTAACAGCGTGTTTAAGTTAAAACAAATTGAGACCCACTTTGCCTCACAGTGGTTCTGTCCACTGCCCTACAGCCCTCAGAATTGACACATCGTGCAGTTACGGTGCATGTGTGGGAATCTGACAGTCTGTCATTGGTGGCTGACTTTCAGTGAGTAGTTCAAAGGATATGTTAGACATTTCTTTACTTCTACCACTCAGTACAATAAAAATAATTTCTAACTGTCACCAGCCTTTGATTTCTCTGCACTGAATGACAGATCACTCGTTATGTTAGCTCGCGGTTAGCTGATGTTTGCTAGCAAGCTACAGTAACATCAACCAGCTTTAAAGTTGTTTAATTGAGTCATTGAGAGAAGCTTGCAGTGCAGTGTATGTAATGTTCCTTAGTTGGCAAGGTGACAGTGTTCATGTCTACCATTTGAAAGATACTCAATGCACATGGCTAACATGGGCAAATCCTGTAAATTTGTTGGAGCGTGAGTAGGATTCACACACACAATAGCTGAATTTGCAGAGCTACAACAGCAAGCAAACTGATGGTGCAAACTAACACAGAATTACTGCACTTTATTTGGTGTCCCCCTCAAAAATTGCGCTTGGGAAATGTTTATGTAATTGTCCGCTCCAAACTTGATAACAGATTTTCACCGCTGGTGTTAACCCAGATTTCATGACCACATTTCCATTTTAGCCTTAATGCCAGCATGGCTAATTACTTATCACGGCTTCCAATTAGCTAATTCATCCCATTTCCACCCCCTGTAATTATCCACTACGTGGATTTGTTGCTTTAAATGATAATGTGTACTCAGTGAATTTACCTGGTAAATTAAAGCTAAATGATTATTAACATTTTATGTATTGTAGAACCATTAGGATCACTGATTGTTTTTTGGTATATCTCAATTGTTAGTCTATGTTAGGATGGTGTCAAATCTGCTCGGCAAGACAACACAAAAAAACTGTCAAGGGCTTTCAAAGAGATCTACTTGATTATAGCTTGGGGATATAACATTGTCTTGTGTGACGCCGATTGAAAAGCTTTATGGACTTGCTCAAAGGTAAGTTGAGGTGGGATAGTATCTAAAATCTTCCCCACCCAAACACTGTATTTGAAGCAGGATTCCTTTAGTTACTGCCTTACCAATCTAGCCCCTAGGGTTTTTATAAAATGTAACACCCTTGTCAAAAGCTGTCTGAAATGTGTGTAATTTCCATTAGAATCTTGTGATAAATGTTATGTACCATATTACAACTTTAGCCAAAGCATTTGCGGTAATGTTTTTATTTAATTGTCCTTTAGAGGAGAAATACACTAACTACACCGTTAATTACATTAATTATATTTTAATATTAATTATATTTAAGGAATTAATAGGTATATTAATTTGTTGACATTGCTCTGTGTACTTTTAATACTGAGTGTTGATGTTCATTAATTTCAAATGACAGATATATTTGTCTTTCTCAACAACAACCTGGTTTCTTTCTAGGTTTTATTTTATCTGCAAAAAATGTCAGTTGGCTGTTAAGCATTTTAACAGTTTATGTTAAAAGGGCTTTATCAAATATATTTGATTGATTGACTGAACAACAAGAAATATATTATAAGCCTGGGTGTGAAAAAAACAATATATTTTTATAATTCTAATTATTTTGGTAAGATTTTAGCAATAAGTAGCAGTAAGTTACATTGGGGAGTTTTAGTACAGTTGTGCTCAAAGGTTGGAAACCCTGGCTGAAATTTTGCAATTTTAGCATTGTTTTTGAAAATATGACTGATCATGCAAAAAAACGGTCTTATTTAAGGTTAGTGATCATATGAGGCCATTCATTATCACATATTTGTCTGTCTCCTTTTTCAGTCATAATGATATCCAAAATCACCCTAATGGTCTTGATCAAAAGTTTACGTACCCTTGTTTGGCCTTACAGACACACAACATAACACACACACAGGTTAAAATGGCAATTAAAGGTTTATTTCCCACTCCTGAGGCTTTTTAGTGTCTGTGTATTGTCAATTAGTTTTTTTTAGCTCTCATGTGTATGCACTGAGAAGGCTAGATACTGAGCCATGGGGGGCAGAAAAGAACTCTCAAAATAACTGAGGAACAAGGCATTGGAACTTTATAAAGATGGAAAAGGATATAAAATGATATCTAAAGCCTTGCAAATGCCAGTCAGTACTGTTTAATCCCTTATTAAGAAGTGGACAATTCTGGGATCCTTGATACCAAACCAAGGTCAGAGAGACCAAGAAAGAATTCAGCTAAAACTGCTACAAGAATTGTTCAGGATACAAAAAAGCCCCCAGAAAACCTCAGGAGGAATACAGGCCACTTTGGAAAAAGATGGTGTTGTTGTTTCAAGGAGCATGATACAACGATACTGAACAAAAATGAGCTGCATATTTGATTTGCCTGCAAGAATCCTTTACTGCGACAATGCCACATAAAAACCTGGTTACAATACGACAACAACTTGACACGCCTCATAGTTTCTGGCACACTAATGTGGAGTGACAAGACCAAAATAGAGCTTTATGGTCACAACCATAAGCGTTATGTTTGGATAGGGGTCAACAAGGCCTATAGTGAAAAGAATACCATCCCCACTGTGGAGCATGGTGGTGGCTCACTGATGTTTTGGGGGTGTGTGAGCTCTAAAGGAACATGGTATCTTGTGAAAATTGATGGCAAGATGAATGCAGAATGTTAACAGAAAATATTGGCAGACATTGCATTCTTCTGCGCATTGGGACGCTCTTGGACTCTGCAGCAGGACAATTACCCTAAGCACAAGGCCAAGTTGACCCTCCAGTGGTTACAGCAGAAAAAGGTGACGGTTCTGGAGTGACCATCATTATCAATTATAAGACAACTATGACAAAAGACTGCACACTGTACATAGAAGCTGTTAGCTTCCTGTTCCGATGATGTCCAAGAACAAAAGTTATGCAACCAAAAGTCAGGGGAGAGTCATTTATTTCAGCATGAGACTTACGATGTCAACAGGTCATAGTTCCCACTCTCTCTCTTTCCAATGAATACAGAAAGTTCCACAGTACTTATAATACAAGGGAGGCGGCCTAGGGCCAAACCCAGCCAAATACCCTCCAATAAGAAAGGCCTAAATGACCCTTGTATGGGATGTGCCAACATTTGGTCAATGGTCCTATCCCTCAAGCCTGTGACAGTCACATGGGCAACTCCTAGCAGGAGGCATAGACAGGACGTGTGTTCTATCTATACACCTCTGCTCAAGAGTGTTAGCTTCCTGTTCTGATGATGTCCAAGAACAAAAAGTTATGCAACCAAAAGTCAGGGGAGAGCCATCTTTATTCAGCATGAGACGCTGATGTTAACAGGTCATAGTTCTCACTCCTTCTCTCTCCCTCTCTCTCCAAAGAATACAGGAAGTTCCACAGTACTTATAATACAAGGGAGGCGGCCAAGTGTCAAACCCAGCCAAATACCCTCCAATAAGAAAGGCCTAAATGACCCTTGTATGGGTTGTTTCAACATATGGTCAATGGTCCTATCCCTCAAGCCTGTGACAGTCACATGGGCAACTCCTAGCAGGAGGCATGGACAGGACGTGTGTCCCATCTATACACCTGTGCTCAAGAGTTAGTTAGTACATCTGTGTTGTGTTAAATTTCTCAAGCCTACTTTCTCTCAAGAGTTGGTTAGTACATCTGTGTTGTGTTACGTTTCTCAAGCCTACTTTCTCTCAAACCTGAAGGGGGCAATACACAGTATTAAGTACTAAGGGTATGTAGACTTTTGAGCAGGGGTTAGTTAATTATTTTCTTTGTTGCCATGTTTTGTTTAATGATTGTTCCATACTGTTATGACCTACAGTTGAATATGAATCCCTTATTAAATAAAATACATGTGTTTTGCCTGCTCATTCATGTTTTCTTTACAAATGTAACATATATTACCAATTCTCCAAGGGTATGCAAACTTTTGAGCACATTTGTATATTGGCCATATATCATATTCTTTCTGGCCTTAATCCTTAACTATACTCTAATGGCTGGTTCATCAGATTTCATTCACTTTCCACAAACACAGACCTAATAAGGCAACCATCACTTTACATGAGCAACTCAATACAAATGAATTTTACAATGCCAGGCATGCTTTTCAGTTAATCAAAAAGACAAATGGAGTTTCACTTAATGGTTGTTCACAAAATAGCCTGGTTGTAATTAAAATGATCAAAGCCATCTGCCTTGGCAGGGTAACTGTTCAATTGCAGACTGGATAGCAGAAAGAGGATTGCATAATTCTCCCATTCTTCTTCACCTCGTCAATACACAAAGGATGACAATTTATTGGCTGATATTTATTAGGCCTACTTTGGTGGACAGTTAGAAGGAGAGGGGGTGTGTGAAACCAAATTTGATGTATGGCGAAATGAGAGGAGACAGCATCATGATGTGTGGGTGTCTCTGGAAGATGGGAGCAGCTCACGTGTTAGCATTTAAATGTGGCAAGTTGTGAAGGACGTCTGGATGACTCAACACCTCGAGCAATCACGGATGGCTTCCTGGCTTTGCAGGAGTTTCTTTATATTTTCCACTACATGAATAATTCCCTTTAGGCCCAATTCCAATGTAGTGCACATATTTCCTACACACTTCTCTATAAGTGATATTTAAAATTACTTTATGCAGGTGAGTACTAGCCATTGCAGGCATGCATCTTTTGTGCACAGTCAAAATATTTTATTTAACTGCTAAAAGCACTAACTTGTTGGTCAACAAATTTTCATAGATCTATCATGTAATAGTTTTCTCTTGATTTTTCTTTTGGCCATCCCTTTAAATATGATATACCTATACAGTGGGAAGAACAAGTATTTGATACACTGCTGATTAAGCAGGTTTCCTACTTACAAAGCATCTAGAGGTCTGTTATTTTATATCATAGGTAAACTTCAACTGTGAGAGACGGAATCTAAAACAAAAATCCAGAAAATCACATTGTATGATATTTAAATAATTAATTTTCATTTTATTACACTTCAACTACAAAAATCTAGAAAATCACATTGTATTATTTTTAAATAATTAATCTGTTTGATTGAGTGTGTGGACAGGTGTCTTTTATACAGGTAACAAGTTCAAACAGTTGCAGTTAAAACAGGTAATGAGTGGAGAATAGGGCTTCTTAAAGAAATACTAACAGGTCTGTGAGAGCTGGTTGGTAGGTGATCAAATACTTATGTCATGCAATTAAATGCAAATTAATTATTTAAAAATCATACAATGTGATTTTCTGGAATTTTGTTTTAGATTCTGTCTCTCACTGTTAAAGTGTACCTATGGTAAACATTACAGACCTCTACATGCTTTGTAAGTAGGAAAACCTGCAAAATCAGCAGTGTATCAAATACTTGTTCTCCCCACTGTACATATAATTTCACAGACTACAATAGATGAACACAAAACATTAAGACTTTTATAGATCAATTAAGATAGCAGATTCTCCTTTTTTGTCACCAATTGTTTCTAGAATTCTTATGATGACTCAGTAGTGGTTCCTGGCAGGAGATTTCACTCTCCTCCAAGAACATAAGTCTGGCAACTACTTTCAGGTTGAGTGGGCGCTTGGCTTGGTGAGATAAGCGGATATATGCTTTGATCTTTGACCCTTTCAAACCCACTGGAAGTATAACAGCAAGATTCAGATCGTTGTAACCTAGGATAATACATTATAGTGAAGAGACTGGTTCTTGTTGACAATTAAGCCAGTCCCCTAGTTTGTGCAGAGGTCTGAGTCTACATCTGATTTAATCTTGGCATTGACCAGTCATTGTCCTTGCAAACTAAAGCAAAGAGCATCCCTCCAATTATCAATCAATCAATCAAATTTATTTTATAATGCCTTTTTTACATCAGCAGTTGTCACAAAGTGCTTTCACAAAACACCCGGCCTTAAACCCCAGGGAGCAAACAACAATAGTGATGAACTTCAGTGGTGTCAGTGTTTGAGTGTGAAAAAGGTGGAGCGGACTGTGGAGTCGGAGTCCAGACTGGAGGCATAACCAGATGGACAAGGACAGGGGAGGGGGGTCAGCAGAATGGCAGCTGAAATTGTCAGGCATTTTCCTGATCTGCAACACAACCAGGAGGACTCTGGACAGGGACGGCAACGAGTCAAGCCTGGTACTCCGCAGGTGTGTGTTAAGACCTCATGTCCTCCTAAGTTAAAAACAACAGAAAACAGGGAAAATGTAGACCCTACTCCCCTAGCAAAATAATATAACAGCGTAAGACATTGGGGCTGAGACAGGGGGGTCCAGTGACACTGTGGCCCTATACGGAGGAGGCCCTTGACAGGGCCCAACAGGCAGGAAATCAATCCACCCACATTGCCAAGCATCAACCAAAGGGACGCCCACCAACCGCAACCATCCTGAATGAGGGCCGAGTATTGCCAGCAGAGCAAAGCCCAATTGCACAAGTGCGCAGCAGAGACACAACAACAAGCCAGTGACTCCGCCCCCTGAATGGCATTGGAGGGAGGGCATCCCAGTGGTGATAAGAGCCCACCTGGCAAGACAGCAAGGGTGGACATCTTGCAGTTTACCCGTAGTTTCTAAGACTGTTTCCATTTTACTTTTGGCATCTTTGCAGTGTAAGATCCTGGCATTGTCCCTGCAAACTAAAGCAAAGGTCTCTCCTATTATCTTGCAATTTACCAGTTGTTTCTTTGTAATTTCAACACTGCCTTTCCGTTTTACATTCTGTGTAGTTGAAGTGTATTGGCCAGGCATTTTCCCTGCTTTTATTTTACATAAAATAAATCCATACTATAAATCACACAAGCTACAATGGGGATGGCCAAACTGCATCTGTGTGCACCTGTTAAAATCTTAACGTCAATATTGCATTTGCTGAAGAAAGACATGCATCTTTTATTTTGAAAGGCAGGATGAACACCTGCTTCAAATGTATTTAAAACACAATGCTTAGTTAATATATGCATTTTTTACTTGCATATGAAACAAACAACATAAAAAGAAAAACGACTCCTACAAAAACTTTCAGTAATGCGAGGAATAGAGGAATTTAATAGAGGAATTTAACAACTCAGTTGTGCTGAAATAACAGTAATGTTAGGAAAGTAATAAAATATAGAAGTACAACACATCAACTGTTGATAAGTAATTGCCAAATTCTTATGTGGTTGTTGCGGTCTTCATTATGTATTGTTTCATGGAACCTTCCTAGCAAATAACCTAGTTATTACCTAGTCATTTTCATCCTGCATAATAAAGTGCCACCCATGCTTTAATCAATACACATTTTCAATTACAACTTAACCAAAGGCTTTCAATTGTAAAATTAGATGATACACACAGAATCCTCTAAGTAAGATTATTATTGTTTTAAATATAACTGGCCACCTCCAGGGTGGTAAACAATAAGTTGTTATTCATAAAGTACCATCTAGAAGAATTGTGCCTTACAGAGCACTTTTGGTGGACCAGCTGAGCAAAAAGAATTATTCTAGGTGGTACTTAATGAGTAACAACTTATTTTCTTTCAACGTTGCATACAGGCCAGTGTTATGCAAAGGTCTTGATAATGGTTGTCTGATACACCATTACTTCACTTCCAGCCAATTAACACTGTAGCCCTGTAAAAGGGGTTGTTTGCCTCTTTGCGCCTTCTCTTACAGGTCCTTCATTTTTCACTACACATTTTTGAGAAACCTTTCATGGTACTGCCTGGGTGGTTTGATGCAGCTTCCACTTCCTTATTCATCCAACTTTGCTTGCTGGATTATCCAAACACTTGAATCAAATAATTGTTCACCCTTTTCCTAATCTCTACATTTGTATTACAATATCTGCAACTTCTATAGAATGCTATTTGGTCTTTACTTTCATATTCACAGCCTGACTAGTAATACTTGAACAGAAGAGTTTTAAATTGGAAAATGCAACAGAAACCTTAATGGTTCACTGGTGGAGGCCAAACATTCATAATTATGTAATATTAGTGAATTGTTCATGAATGCTTTTGCAAGGCCCTGTACAATAGGATAAACAAATCAACATAAAATACAATGAGACAAACAATTTGACGGATCAAGCAGATGAATTGATTAGATAGGAGCTTGTTTCATTTGACGTATGATAAAATGGGGCCCTGTGGATTATATGATCTGGTTTTAACTTGGCTTTGTAGCTCAAAATATTTTACTTTGATATAGAAAAAATACATTAGCACAGAAAATATGACCGTAATCTCAACGCAGTCCTTTATTTGTGATTTTCCAGAAATGAATGAAAGTATCCTTAACTAGTAAGTTCTAATCTAATTCCACTCTTCCATCCTGTCATGTCCTGGCTATGCCCCTAGCCATCTTTGCGCTGGCTGGGGCCATAGCCAGGACATGGCCTAAATAGGTGGCTCTAGCCACCTCTATGTGCTTTGGTTTCCCCAATTGGAGGCAGGTGTTCGTTATTGCCTCCAATTGGGGAACCTACTTATGTTGAATGTTTGTGCACGTAGTTGTGGTTTATTTTGGT